>KK113087.1:953905-970030 GCA_000611955.2 Stegodyphus mimosarum | reverse complement strand
ATATATATAGACATATATATAATTAATTAAATATATAAACATACGTATATCTATATCTTTATATACGCATGCATAAATAAAAAATACCCACGCAAACACATATATATATATATATAAATGCATAAGTGTGCATATGTGTGCATATGTAAGTGTGTATATATACTTTATTCCCATTTAAGAGTACGCATGCTTTCCGCTTATATCTGTACTTATACCATATCATATAAATGCAGACATACATACTGTTACATGGATATGTAGGTACACGTTTCCATAAACAAATATAAATTTCCACGTACCTGTATATCAGGTACAAGAATTTTTTTTCTTACATTCTTATCAGTTCATTCTTAACAGATTTTTCTATCTTTATTTCCATATGTCTGTTCATGCTGAAGTGGCCTTCACACACGGAATACTGTGATGGTACTGTTGTTCAAATTAATCACAAGAACATAAATATAAATTTTGTATCAAAGAAACAAAAATAGCTTTACAATTTCAGCCTGGCAACTGGAAATCGTAAATACACTAAAAGTAGTGAATCAGTTTGAAAGCTTTTGCTTTTGTAGAAGAGAGGAATTTCTTCATTGTGTTTCTCCCTGGGGCTCATCTCTAGCCATTAAATGCACATCTTAAAAGCTACCTACGTATCAGTGCCTCGATTTCACGGTCAAATAATTTTGAAACAAGACGTTCAGAATGAATTAGAGTAGCATTTGGGAGATGTCACTGTCTGTTGAGCTACGAGAATACGAACATGATGTAAAAGCTATCATATAATATACAAATTGTTCTAAGACAACACATGTGAATTCCCATCTGAATTTCTGAACCTTGACCTTTCAACTGATTGAATGCCTTTGTTATTCATTAGACACATATCTCAGCAACTACACTCAAGGACAAATATTTGAGAGCAGATGTTGGCCACTCAATCACTCTTGGCCATAAAATAGTTTTGATAATAGAACATAATGACCGAGGTGTTAATGAAACCAATGAATAGCTGCCAAATTTTTTATAGAAAAGGGAGAAACGGTCAATTCAACTTTGTCAATATAGGATTCATTTGACCTGACAGTGAAGTTTTTTTGAGTAACTGTACATAAAGATACTCACTAAGATATCGTCAAATTTAAATTGTACCATATAAAATATGCCGCCATGGTTGATGTCAAAATTGCTACAAAGACATTCTGGAAATGAAACGAAATGGTTTAGACAATAAAGAAAACAGAAAAATTCACGCGCGACGACGATTTTAAACAGGTGAGATTTTCGTTGACCGGTCACCTGAAATTATCTGGAAATTTCTCTTAATGTGCTAATTTCCCTTCTTATTAAAAAACTCTTTGCACTATGAAATTACTTTAATTTTGATGCCGGAGTGAACACGTTCCCTTAGTGAGGCAGAGAATTTAGTATAAAAAGACAAATGGAATATACTTGTAAATGTGGTATTTTGAATTATGGCTTTGCATACAAATAATTTGACATTTATAATGGCTTGAATTTATTCTATTATTAATACTTGAAATATATCAGTTACTAATTTTCAATAAACAGTATAAAACTAAAATATATTGTTCTAAAAAACAGTTTTGGAGCTTCTGTTTTATGCTGCAGATATTTTGAAAAAGAACTCAATGTAAGTTAGTAACACTCACGTAATTGCACATTGCAATACTAACAATCTACAGCAAACTAAAGTAATTTTTAATTAAACCAGGTATATTCTAATTTGCTGAAAGATTTCTTCATAGTACGTTATCAAGCAGATTTTTAACAGTTATGAAAAATTAAAATTTTATAATGTCTATAGAGCATAATTTTAACAGATCCACTGAACTTTTAATCATTTCTATAGCGTTTATTTTATAATTATTCCTTGTTTGGAAGAAAGTTCAAAGATTTTAAACAACAGAGATTTAACGGTGAAAAAAAAAAGACTGAGATGAAGACTAACTAATTTAAAATTGTCCACGAAATAATCAAATAGTTGAAATAATTGTCTGACATAACATTAATATAAAGATAGGACAAAAATAATTATTGTAATCACTTTCTAAAGACACACAATTTTGTAGTGTAATTTAAAATTCAAACACATTTTTTGCTAAAACGAAAGTAACGCATTATAATATAAAAATTACATTTTCTTCAATGGAAGTCTACACATTTCTTTCTGAAAAACGCCCAATAGTCATTCCGAAACAATTACAATATGAAATTTTCCCTCAATGACGAAAAGCATCTTGAAGTCTAGTTACAAATCCCTACATTTCCCTTCCTTTTACGATCTAAATGCACCCCTCTGAGAAACCATTAAACTACATACAAGGATCTTTGTTGCAAATAGGAGATGATTTCTTAAAGAGGGGAAAGCATTCAGTTCAAGATACCCAGTCCTTTCAAGGCTTTTACAGCTACCAAAGTCCTTTTCCTGGAAATGTTAATATGATTCTTATAGAATTTTTTTTAAATTATGATACTTCTGATATTAATTCTGAAATACATCCCCATAGTAATTCCTCTTCATTTGGGGTTAATTTTTGTAACCAATTTTGCACACATAATTTTTTATCATTCCTATTAAAATCGTCTGTTAAACAATCTAGGTCCCTAAAATCGTCCCATGTATTCAAAGTTTGAGGAGTGCTATGATCCATTTGTCGAGAGTGTAGATGAGGTATCGAACCATGATCCATCGTGAAAGGATGGTCCACAGGAACATCTAATCCACGCAAAGAAACTTCTGGAGAAGGTAGTGAATAGTTTTTCATGAAAGGATGGTCCACAGGAGAGTCTAATCTTTTAGTTCCATGCAAAGGAAGTTCTGAAGGGGGTATCGAAGAGTTCATCGCGAAAGGATGGTCCACGAGTTGTTGAGTTTCATGTAAAGATAGGTCTTTCACGGGATGCGTTTCTTGATACAAAATGCGTTTCTGGATAGGTAATGTTTGCGCCTCATTCTCATCATGGTCCACGGATTGTTGAGTTTCATGCAAAAAAATGTCTTTCACGAGATTCGTTTCTTGATACAAAATGCGTTTCTTGAAATGCGTTTTCTTCTCCATCCTCATCCTCATCATCATCCTCAAACATAATCATTTCCACTTTTTGACGGTTCATCATCTGACGGGCATACTTTTCCGTTGTTTGTAAAAAAATCTATCAATCTCGCTTTATGGATATCCTCTTCGTCGAACTTCTTAGGATGCCATCCCATCCTGTCATCCAAGTGCGGGAGTCCCATCCTATCATCCAAATACCGGAGCTCAAACAAAGTGTTCTGGAAGTGTTTGAAACGTTCTTCCCAGAGTCCACGAACAACGATCCACGAGAAACGTACTTTTTTGCGTTGTCAAAATAAGCTAGTGCATATGAGGAGGTATGACATAATAATCGAAAGGTCTCAGAACGTAGCACGTAAATTTAGACTTGTCGACGGCTCGAAAGTAGCTTTCCTTGGCGATGAGTTTCAGCAATTCGGGCATACACTTGGAGGATAATAGATAGTAGACGAGCGGGGCATGCGTCGTTTCATAAATGTGCACTTCCTCCTCGGCTGTCTTTCTGAGTCCAAACGGGAAGTAACTTTTGGTCAGAAAAATTTTTTTGTATCAGTAACTCATTCGAGAATCGGTATATTATCTATCTGTTTGGATGGGTCTTCTCAAGACGCGATCAATTCGATTCCAAGAGAAGAGCTTGTAATTTTTCGCTTCTTGACAGTCTAGTGACGTTCTTTCGATGTTTTCGGGAGAGTAGATCCGACGATTCCGTGACGTGCTACAAACAAATGAAGATTTTGTTGGCAAATGGGGAATAAATTCAGCACACTAATTTATAGAAAACGCTTTCAAATGTTCGATGCGTCTTTAAATCTTCCGCGTAGGAGATAAATTGTGCCGATGATTTTTTGGACACTTGAATGATTTGCAGTCAGTTGCATAAAAGATATACCCGAATACACCTTTCATTTATTGCTACTGACACAGACTTAATCTATTCTAATCTATGAACTTCATTAAGAAATGTAAAACATTTTTTGCTATTTGCTTTCCACAATTTTTTTCACATTTTACAAAGTGCGCAAGTGCCCTAAATGAATCGGAGGACAAGAAATGCTTTCCACCTTTTGCGAATGTAAGGTGGAGTTATAACGCCGAAAGTACACAAAACGAATACACAGTATACGAAAATAAAAATAATTTCGGTAAATTTTTTAGAACATTACGGAAGATCTAGATGGTTGGGACACCAAAGCTTTCATGACCTCTAAAGCCTATGCGTTATCATTGGAGGACTTTGACTTCCTTTTTCTGTTGGAATATTCAATCTTATTTTTGCATTGGCAAATAATTTTTTTAATATTCTTCAGACGAAGTCCCTAGATGTCAAATATTATGTTCAGTAAGTTAAAGAAACAGTTTCTAACCTCAGAGAAGGTCGAAAGAATTTTTATCAAGTTTAGACAAAATTACGAGAAACTGAATTTGTTGAACTTGCTAAGAAGCGAAGTAGAGAAAATGATACAGAAAACCTCAATATCTATGCCTCTAGAATAATATTATTCGCCCGGTAGTTCCTAATATGGAAGGGAGATATCAAAAATATAAAGCAGCTGCAATTTCCTGATCTAGTTAACTGCTGAAAATTCAAGAGCTTTGGCCTTATTTCGAGATAACTTATTTGTGTCAATTAAATCGAACTATCCTAATCTCCTTAATTTTCCTAATTTACGAATAGTGGCGTATCTAAGAGGAGAAGCAAATGGGAACATCTGTTTCCGAACGTAGCATATATAAAATATTTTTCTCTTCCTCCTTGTATTCTGGCAAACAGGATGGGGTGCGAAATCCTCACTTTCTTAAACTAAAAATAATTGGTTAGAATAAAATAAGGTCTTTACAATATTTCCCGACAGAATTTAAATGTTTGAAAATAAGGTCTTTAAACGACCGATTCGAAACTATTAAATCCTATTTTAA
This sequence comes from Stegodyphus mimosarum, assembly GCA_000611955.2. Lineage (NCBI taxonomy): Eukaryota > Metazoa > Arthropoda > Arachnida > Araneae > Eresidae > Stegodyphus > Stegodyphus mimosarum. Next base: position 965,033 of record KK113087.1, on the reverse strand, counting down.
ATTTCAAGAGATAGCCTTAAAATCTAATACTGTATAGTAAATGCTTTAAGTTTTGAAATTTAGCAATACACTTCAAGGAACATGACTTGTAATCTTGACTAACTTGTTTTGCATTGACTCTCTTGCCCTTCCAGTGGATCTGGAAGGAAATTGGAATTGCATAAGTTTTAGATAATACATGTATTTGTTCACAGAACACCAGAGACTAATCCCTGACCTGGATCTAAAATTATGCCTTGAAAAGAGTTGCGTTCGTACTCCGGAGCCTGTCCAGGGGTCGCAGTCCACGCAGTCCCCCTTTTACTACAGAGTATGATACCAACTAACGCTATGACGAGATAAAAAAGAAGATAAATGAGTCCCCGAGCACCACTTGGGGAGCAACGAAGATTCAAAAGAGTGGTCCATACACATACCCGTCTCCTTCAGGGGACCAAATGAGACCAAACCCCCAAAGCCAGCCATAATATCATAGGATGTAACGACTCTACAGCCAAGGGGCAGACACAACAGTACCAGTACGGTCCCTGCCAAGCCTAAACCATCAACCGAATGAACGGAGGTTCTAGTCCTGTGAAGACTGATTATATACCACCATGGTTCAGACTGCCTAAGTACAGATCCTAGCCAGCACTTCCCAGGTATTCTCCTGAGTCAACCCCCTGGGGGGCATCTAGTTAGAATATTCATGAAGCTTCATTTTCATTTTCAAAAGTTTAATTTTCCACCCCTAGCTCTCCAGCATATGAGTGTACTGAAATCTTTCAACGCAAGTAAAAGTGGGGTGTTTACCGACAAGCTCCATGTGTCAGGACTGTGTGTTCGGTGCATACTCTTGGCGAACATATTCGTGAATTAAACTAAGTCCTGATCTTGAACAGGGAGCTGAATGCAGCTATGTTCTGTGGTAGAAAACTGTGGTTAAGTGGTAGAAGAACTGCACTTAAGAAGGATTTAAAATCATCTTTTACTAAACCACAGTTATATACAGCCATTTCCCAACTCGGGAGGGATACAGAAAATAATGACCGCACTTGGGTCTAAACTGAACAATCAAATAATTTGAACTAAAGTTAAATAGAAATTAAATCGTCGTTGCTCGCAGAGCTATGAACGCGAGGTTGGCCTCTCTGCTAAAGGGTGCGTAGCAAGGTTTTAACTAATACTAACGCACTCAGATTTACTTCAATAAATAATAGAGTAGCAGCGCTAAGGCTTAGAATTTAAATACTAGCTGGTCAGGCGAACGTCGAATAGAGTAACAGTAGTCTGAGACTAAAAGCTCTCTCACACTGAGAGGTTCCTACCTACCGCTTAAATATAAACTTGGCTCCACTTCAAGTTAGCATAAAGCTGAAACGTGCGCTTATTCTAATGGAAAGTTGAAATAAGAATAGATAGGAAAGGCAAATTAAAATAAAACTTTGTTAGTTTAAACTAAAACCTTGCACATGTTAATAAGCTCAAACACACTCAGCTTCAACAGACTCTTTATATTCAAGCTCATCCTAGTGTACTTATTCAAAATGCATTAAACTTTGTGCTCAGCCGGAGAGCCTATCTAACATTTAACATACCTAAGCTAGCTTTTAAATTTTTCTCTCCCGCTAGCTTTTAAATTGAACTAATTTTAACTTTCAATTTGTGAATATAGTTACCAGTAGTTTTACAAAGTTACACATTCTTTTCATTCAGAAACACACATTTACATTAAACACGGTTGTGAAACAATATATAAGGGGCTTTCAAATGAAAGTGATTCCAGGTGTGTATCCATGACTTGCGTAACGACAGAAATGAGACAGATACAGAAATAAGAACAGCAATATTTAATGATTGAAAGGCATACAATACTTGTTAAAAATTCACCCATTGCGTTAAGACAGCCGTCCCATTGCTTGGAAAGGTTATGAATTCTGTCCGCGAAGAACGATGTCGGTTCATCACGGAACCAGTTCATAGCTGCAGCCTTTACGTACTCGTCGGAATGAAAGCGTTGAACATTTAGGCTTTTTTTTCGGCGGTCCAAAGACGTGATAGTTGCAAGACGACATATCTGGACTGTAAGCTGGATGTTCCAAGACTTCCCACTTTTTACGGGCCAGTGCCTCGATACATATGCCGCTGTACCGTTGGCCATTAATGGAAACCTGCGGCTCTTTAAACTCCAGTAACAGGTGACCCTGAATGTCAAAAAATGCCGTCAACATCACCTTTCTGGCTGAGGGCTGAGTTTTGAATTTTTTCCCTAGTTGAGTCGGGATGTTTCCATTGCAGGCTGACGAACTTCCCTTCTGGTTGGAAGCGGTGACACCAGGTTTCATCCCCTGCCACTATGTGCTGCAGAAAGCTGTCACCGTCTGCCGTATAGCACACCAAATGCTGTAAACTGACGCACATTACCTGTTTCTTGTGGTGGTCAGACAGTATGCGGGTTACACATTGGCAACAAAATTTCTGATATTTCAGAATGTTGCTGACAATATTGTGAACAGTACTGATGGAAACATTCATCTCATTTGCAGCGTCACGAATGTTCCGACGTCGATTTACCTTGATTGCCGTGCCAGTGTCCGTAATCACTTATCTGTCCCAACCTTGCGCACCTGACCGGCCGCGACAAATCCGTTTTCTACTGGCGACCTTCGCTAAACATTCGCTCGCCCACCTCGTCACCGTGGGCTTCGACACACAGGTGTCTCCGTACACAGCCAATATTCTTCGATGAATGTCCAGCGGTTTACACCCTTCCAAAGTTAAAAACTTAATTACAGCTCGCTGATCTGTTTTCGACACAGTTGCATCCACACCAGCCATTTTTGAATGAATGCCACGTCCTTACGACTGAACTTAGTACACATCTCCTTCCGCAGATGCATGCGTGGTATATACAGTGGTGTGCAAAAATTAAGGACGAGACGGTTTTTTCAATATAACTTTGTACAAAAGCTTTCCAAATCAACACATTTAATACCGTAAGATCCCCAATACGTAAGGACATGAGTAATGTAGGCAACACTTACTAAAAGAGAAATCAGAGGAATAAAAAGAAGCTTTATTGAAAAAGTAGCATGGAGCGCAATGCGACTGAAGGCCGAAACATCCCTGTGATGGGTGTCCAGCAAGAAACATCCGGTCTTTAATAGGGGATATGATCTCCCCTGACTGCTAGGCAGGTTTCACATCATTTGTGCATGCTGGATATGTGGTTGTTAATGAGCTGTTGAGACACTGCTGCTCGTTCCTCTTGTAGCACCAATCGCAGTTTCGGAATCGTTACTGGCGATAAGTTACGTGCTGCCACGGGTCTCCCTAGTAAGTTCCGTACATGCTTGACGGGATTTAGATCCAGAGACCTTGCCGACCAATCCATGTGTTCAATATCTTCACTCTCCAACAGCTCTTCGACAGTAACTGTGCGATGAGGTGGAGCGTTGTCGTCCATGAAGAGGAACTGAGGACCCATAGCCCTTGTGAAAAGACGCATGTAAGGAAGAAGAACCTCGTTACAATAGCAGTCCCAGGTGACGAACCTCCTTGGGAGATATGAAGGTCGGTCCGGCTACCAAGCATTATGTCTGCTCGAACGAGAACTCCGCGACCTCCAAAACAGTCCCTTTTGATGATGTTGAAGGGGTTCTTGTGTGTTCCCCGCTCTGTCCAGATGTGTATGTGTCTAGAATCGCAACTCAGACTAAATCTGCTCTCATCTGTAAAGAGTACTCGTCCCCATTCATTGTCTCTCCAATTCCGGTGTTCCCGGCACCACAGAGAACGTCTTCTCCGATGGGCAGGCGTTAGAGGTACACACAGTACAGGGCGCCGTGCAAACAGACCACCACCGTGCAGTCTTCTGGCCATGGTAAAACGCGATATCGGTCGTCCAGTCGCCTGTGTCGTGTGTCTAGCGATTTCTCCCGCTGTCTGCCGCCTGTTTCTTCTGGCCTGTAAGGCAATATACCTTTCATCTGCGGGTGTGGGTCCTCGTGGACGACCACTACCCGGATAGCTGTTCCTGTAGTTTGAAGTTGTCTCCAAAGTCGTGAAACGATACTGTGATGAATTCCGAACTCTGCAGCCACACTTGTCACACTGCGGCCTTCGTCCAACTTCCCAATGATTCGACCTCGGGTAAAAGCATCCAGATATCGTCTAACAGATTGATTATTCGCCATTTCTCGCTGAGGCAGCAACTCGGTGTGATTTTAACTGCTATACGGCGTGCAATCTCTTTGCCAGAAATACTGATCTTACACCGACAACATGTAATAATACTACTACTCAGACACTCCCCCATTACGTCTACCTGCATATCTGCGCATGTGCTACCGTACATCACCTTACTTAATCTCCTGATTGGTCTTTCTGTCCGCTCTGCCTCTTCGTTCAGCTGATATGCTAATTTTTCGACTTCGTCCTTAATTTTTGCACTTCAGTGTACAGCTTCACTATCGCGTTTGTTTCACGAAACTCCAGTAAACTTTTTGCATGTGGCGTTTCGAATCACTTTCATTTGAACACCCCTTATATACCGGGTGGCCATAATTAAACTGACAGTGCTCAGAGTATTGCGTTTAGTATTCAGATTTAATTTAGAATTTTTCCCTAGAAGCAGGTAAAGAGCCATAAAAGCTGCATTAGCTTTGTTGGTGATATAACTGATGTTTTCTTTGAAAGTGAGCTGTGCATCAATATACACTCCAAGATATTTGTACGAATTGGCGAAGGGATAAGAGTATCATGAATTTTTATATTGATATCCAGAGGGTAGTTTTTCTTGCATCTTCTTTACATAACTATACAGCATTTGGTCGGATTAAGATTGATTTTCCATCTGTTGCACCATTTTTCTATTATTTTAATTTGGCTATTCAGTTTGTCTATTGCATGTTGCGGGTTTAAGGAATTAGTAAGTATTACCGTATCATCGGCATATTTAAGGATTTTTGCATTTTGCGGCTTGGGGCATGTCACTTGCATATAGATTAAAGTTTGCTGGAGAGATGACGGAACCTTGAGGTAGTCCTCTATGAATATTTTTATGTGTGAACAAAGCGTCACCACACCAGACTTGGAAGGTACGATCTTCTAAATAGGAAATCATGAGATTTAAGAAACTTGAAGGAAGGTTCAATTTCGATAACTTGCATATTAAACCAGCATGCCACACTCGATCGAAGGCCTTTTCGAAGTCCAGGTAGCATGCGGCAACTCCGTTTTTCGTCTGAAATTCTACGGCAATGAATTCTATGAGATGAAGAATTTCATGCAATGTTGAATGAACTTTTTTAAACCCCCAACTGCTGATCGTCTGTATCAATTAATTTGTCAGTGAAAATTTGGAGTCTTAAGGAAATTACGCGTTCAAAAACTTTGCTGATAGCGGGTAGGAGGCTGATAGGTCGATAGCTGGATACTTCTTTTGGATTTTTTGCCTGATTTCAGGATCATTATTACAATTGAATGTTTCCATTTTTTCGGAAAATAAGAGAGCCTAATACATGAATTAATTAAATTGCACAGTAGAATTATACAGTTTTTCGGTAGAGCTTTAAGGGCTTCATTACTTATGTTGTCAAAGCCTCTGGCTTTTTTATTCTTTAGTTTCTTGAGGATTTCTTGGATTTCTTTGGGGGAGGTAAATTTTACATAATCTCTGTTGCTTTTAAGTTTAATTTCTTCGACTTCGTTATTGATAGTGTAGTCAACTAATTACAACACGGACTAAGCTCTCCGTCATGACTTCAACGATTTCCGTTTCTGAGTTGTGTGTCATACCTTTGTGCGTAATAGGGTGATGAAGATTTGCTTGGTTATTGCGAAGGGATCTTGCAATTTTCCAAGCCGTGTGGGGTTGTATTTCTAAATTTTCAAGAAATGAGTCCCATTTATTGGAGCTATAACTAATTATTTCCTGTGAAATTTGACGACTGAGGTAATTCACGTGAGTCTTGTCGTTTGGATCTCTTGTGAGTTGCCAATTTTTCCTGCATCTATTTCTTTCTTTTATAAGGTTTAAAATATAAATTCGGGAGTTCTTGAGAGTAATTTTTCTGCGTGTAAGTTGCTGTGGCCAGTGTCTTTTGAATATGTCCGTTAATTTGTTAATTTCATTTTCAACTTCTTCGGGATGGTTAATTACTATGCTACTACCTGATATTAATAAGTGCATTTTTATAGATAGTCCAGTTAACTTTAATCTTCGGTTTAATGAGAGGTGGGTAGAAAGCATAAAAGTCGAATTTTACAGGAAATGATCAGAGGATAATTCTTCCGTCACTTCTAAGTATGGAGTAGAGTGAATATTTTTCAGTATCAGGATGTCAAGTATATCCCCTCTTCCATTAAAGTGATATCTCGTTGGAACATCTGGAGCGATGACTCTGATGTTGCTATTGAGTGCATAGTTATTAAGAATATTTCCGTTGTTGTTATTGATGCTGCAATTCCAGTTTGTATTTTTAGCGTTCATATCGCCGGCGATCAGGTTTGGGTAATCAAAATTGGTCAAGTTATCTAAGTCAGAATTAGATAAAGTATTCTTGGGTGGGTTATATACTGAAATAAACAAGAAAGGAATGTTGAATCCAGTATAAATTAGAGCTGCAGTGGTTTCCACTCGGCCTGTATTCGGGATATTGAAGGTAGTGAGGATATGATTTTTAATTAGTATGGCGGTGCCGCCTCCGCTATTATGAGTGCGATCTTGTCGGATGACATTATAGCCTTGAATTTTGAATTCAGATTTGGGTAAAGATGGGTTTCATTTAACATCATTATTTCGACATTGTGTTTGTTCAGATAATTCGCCAATTTCTGTTTATTTACTCCGTTGGCATTAAAGAAGGAGACTTTAAGGAAACTAGCAGTAGTTGCAATAAGGCTTGGGTTAAACTGTGGGCCTCTAGAAGTCATAATTTTGGTTCATATAATATTCGATCGCTGCCATGCCGATCTCGAATTTCTCTATTAAAGTCTTGGCAGACTTGAATTTCATGAAAAATACTTCGGCTTGCATAAGTTGCGTTTTAATCCATTAGAAGAAATTTGGTGTTTCCTGATTGGATGGTTTTTCTCTGCTCCACGCTGAAGGTACGTCAGGAATATTCTGTAGATTGCGCGACGGCAATTTGGGGAAGTCATCTTCTTTTAAAGTAAATCCAGGTTTAGTATTTTTACTATTTGAATTTTGCTCGGCTTTTTGCTCTGCAATTCGCTTCTTGATGTTTTCTGGGTTTTTGCTGCATCCGCGGTAGGATGAAATATGATTTTGTCCGCAAAGTACACAGACAGGCTAGTCTATATCTTTTTTAGACTTACATAAGTAAGTTTCGTGCCTTTGTGCGCATTTTAAACACCGTGGGGTGTAATGGCACAGGCCCCGTGTATGCCCATATCTTTGGCATTTATGACATTGAACGGGACCTGGCCGTGATTTATATTTCACAATCTGGACATTAAGGCCTCTCAGGTTCTTAATTCCGAATATCTGCTTTCTTTCTTCGCTTCGTTGGACGTCAGACACGAAAACTGGCAAATTGACGGTATCTCCGTTCTTGATGGCAGTGATTTGACTTATTTTTTCGACTGGTATGCCCAGATCTTGTATTACCTTCTGTAGGATTTCGATTTTTGCGGTGGCCGGAAGTTTCTTAATAACTGCCTTAATAGGCTTCTTGGAATTCGTTTGAAAAGTGTGAAAGAGAATTTTCTTATTTTGCAAATATTTGGTGATTTCGCGGTAGTGGTCGGGTTCGAAAACTCTGATTGTGAGTCTTCCTCCTTTTAGATCTCCTGTATAATTTTTGATGTTGAGTACATCTTCAAAATCGTCTTTCATCTTATCCCAGTTTCCGTTAAAATCGGCGAGAACTATTGGTGGGATATGATTTGCGGTTTCAAAAGGAGTACCATTTTGAGTCCCGTCATCCATGTTAACCTCATTTTCTAGTGGTTCAAAAGTACTTTTCTGGCTTGGTTAATCCTTTTCCGTATTCGAATGATTTCTTTTATGTGTTTTGTGAGGAGAGGTAAAACCTTCGCTATCAACTGTTTTCTTTTTGCGCATTCTTCCGCTAGAAGTTCTTTTTATGTTAGCTGAATTCGATCCCTTTTTTGGGGTAGCTGGTGTTTTTAAGAATTTAGCGTTACTATCAGGTGTGGGGTTAGTACTAATTACTTCTATTTTAGGTATTTTATCATTTTCCTTTTCCTCTAAGTTATCATGTATGATACAAAGATTTTTAAGTTGTTCTTCCATAATCGTAAGCCTAGGATCAGCTTTCGGTAAATTAGAATTTTTTAAACTCTCAATTTCTATTTGCAAGTGGTTAATTTGCATAGATAGGCGATTGTAATCGATATGACCTCCGTTACTCTCACGTATCTGCTCAATTAAACTACGTACATTTTTATCCTCTAAACTGCTCATTTCTTGCAGCTTAACCTAAACCATTGGCCCGGTAATGCATGCTCAGAAATAAACAAGTCAAAAAGAACTTACCAGACTTATCAGACGCTGATGAGATAGGTAATCCACTGAGAAAACACGAGTGATGTACACTAAGTGCGAATATAACTCACCAGAATTCTCAAAAATTCTCCCGATTTTAAGAGTGTGAATGCAAAGAACAAGAAATTACCAACTGAGACCGGTGATATCAAGATCAAGATCAAGATAGTACTTTCGGTTCAAGGTGTCAACTACTAATGAGTTTTAACCTATATATCAAGTAAGGCCGGAGGCCGCTCACTTTTGTTTAGATAAATCAGAGGTGCTTAGCACCGCGCCCTTAGGCGAAAGAATGGTCTGTGTGGCAAAGTCAGGAAGGCAGTCATGAAATTATAAATTGATATACTTTTGTAGATGTAGAAACATTCGAAAAATTTTTGAGCAGGTGCTGGGTGCGTGCTATTTGCAGTGAGGAATTGAGTGACTGAAATGAACATGAGATACGGAGAGTAAGTCAGAATCAAATCACGTAACCTGAGGTCGCGTTCTGGTTCGTTGATAAATACTGCTGTATTACTCAAAGTTTTATTAATTTAAGAGTAAATAACTCTTGTAGGCCTATAGTATTGCAATCTACTACATAATAATGATCTAATAACTATGGAGAGGTGAGTTTTATGCTACGTAATTCTTGTTTAATTAGATAGAATTTGATTATTCCTTTTTTGGGCTTGGGGGTCACATGGACCAATCATGTTGCAGGATAATCTGTTAAGCGATTTCAAGACGAAAAATAATAGTCCATAAGGCTATTTCAAATTACTCTTCACAAAGTCCGTAATTTGGCTTTGCCAGATAATAAAAATACACTTAAAACTCAACACAAAAATAGTTAATCATATCACGAATTCTTGAGTATATGAAATGCAATTAAATACTGGGTACTATTTACAATATGTACACTTTCACCACTTTGAGTTGTGATGAATAGGACGTGGTCGCTTAACCAGATTTTCTTCTGTTGGATTATAGTTTGCGAGATTTTTAATAGCATTATATGGTGAATTCTGAACTTGGATAAAGAATTTGTGCGAAATTATTAAGATATGTTCTTGTATTTCAGGAATTTTCAGGTCTTGCTACAGCTGGATATTTTTAATAAACCAGGGTGCTGAGGTTATTGAGCGTAGAATTTTATTCTGTAGATAGCTAAGTTTCTTTCTATGGGCTTTGCAAGCCGTGGCCCAAGTGGGGACTGCGTATAAGAGAATTGGTCGAATAAGCATCAGGTAAAGATTGCGTTTAGTATTCAATTTAGAATTTTCCCCTAGAAGCGGGTAAAGAGCCATAAAAGTTGCATTAGCTTTGTTGGTGATATAACTGACGTGTTCTTTGAAAGTGAGGCTGTGCATCAATATACACTCCAAGATATTTGTACGAATTAGCCGAAGGGATAAGAGTATCATGAATTTTTATATTGATATCCAGAGGGTAGTTTTTCTTATATCTTCTGTACATAACTATACAGCATTTGGTAGGATTAAGATTGATTTTCCATCTGGTGCACCACTTTTCTATTATTTTAATTTGGTTATTCAGTTTGTCTATTGCATGTTGCGGGTTTAAGGAATTAGTAAGTATTACCGTATCATCGGCATATTTAAGGATTTTTGCATTTTGCGGCTTGGGCATGTCACTTGCATATAGATTAAAGTTTGCTGGAGAGATGACGGAGCCTTGAAGTAGTCCTCTATGAATATTTTTATCTGTGGACAAAGCAACTGGTGATATTCCTTTGCGAGTCCTTTTATAATCTCTGGAAAGGCGGAACTTCCAAGAAATGACGTCAGCCAATCCAGTTCGCTTTAAATATTTCCAGAACATTCAATAACTGTACGTGTAGAAAAATCGGAAAAATCAGTTTGACTACGGGGCTGTGCATTTAATCCCACGTACTTTCAAATAAGAGATCGTCGCCATTAAAATGAAAAGAACATGCAGTTAGAATTGTGACTGGGGAAAAAACAAAAATAAAAGACGAAATTTAAGTTAGGGTTTTATATGTACTTTTGACTATGGAATTTTATTATTACATATATAGATATAAACTGAAAGGTTTCAGATTTTAAATTATGTCCAAAATAGGTTTTTTTTTAACGTTTTGTGTGTTACCTTTATTTATTAAATATCATGTTCTTCGCACTTAAACCGGAAAATACAGTTCAACAGCTATGTCTCAAAATAATTTAAAATGAGCGTATCTTTAGAATTTCAGACACACAATTCCGCGCGTTGGAGATAAAAAGGTTTTTCCTCCCGTAGAGTGTTGCCATTGCTCGCTTTTAAATCGTTGAGGTTGTTCATCAAAAATTCGTTAAGGTTTTATAAAATATGATAATAAAACAAATTCCAAATTTGGGCTTCCAGATGCGCATATTCGGGTGGAAACGTACGTTATTCAAAATTGGGCGGTTCTAGGTACCGTTGTTTTATCACATTTGGAGAAATATATATACATTTATGCAGATTCTTCATTATTTAATTTCTTTAAATATAATGCAGGGCGATGACTTTTGGTGGCAACAATTTGAAAAGTGATACAGCCGTTTATAGTGATTCAACGCAAAATCGCAAAACGAAAACAATAGTGCTTCAGGGACAAAGCCCCTTTGGACT
>KK113087.1:914929-953092 GCA_000611955.2 Stegodyphus mimosarum | reverse complement strand
TTTTTTTTTTGTCTAAGAGTATATAAACAGAACTCAAATTCAAAATACAGAGAAACTAATTCGATCTCACAACAAATTCACTACAATTCAATAACAGCGCTAAGTAAACAACAGCTCGCTTAAAACAACAGCAACTGAGCTGAGATGTTTTCTTACAGGTTTTTAATCATTCACGAGATCATTCTGGTACTTCCTCGATGTGTCTGGATATCAAAAACAATTAAAATTAATCTATTTATTAAATATTAAATACACGCGCTTTTGTATTTTTACTTTTCCGGCGTAGTTTCTCTTAAATTTCGTCCCGCGCTGCATTGCACGGGAAAATAAAACAATTTTAACTACAATTCTAAATAAATACAAAATTCGTAACACTGCCCCCTTCCCAAGGACTGCATGTCCCGGGCAGTACAATCTCTGGACAGGAAATCAAACTTAGAACTAAGGCATCAATGAAATAACAAACATTACCTTACAATAACAAACAACATAAACACTAATTGCAATAAGGAACCTAAAATAAATCAAATACTATCAAATAATAAACACAGATTAAATACTATTAAATAGTAAATACAGATTAAATACTATCAAATAAAGTAAATACAGATCAAATACTATCAAATACTAAATGCAAAAAGGACCATGGTCTTATACAATTTACAATTATATACACTACGCACTACGGCCATAGTTTACTTTTTTTTATAGCTTTAGAATTTTAGTACCGGGTGGCCATAATTAAACTGACAGTGCTCACAGTGTTCTGTAGCGCGATCTATTTGCGAGAATGACGCCACATTTTGTAGGAAGATTAAACAAGACGGGGGACGAAAGATTTCGCGAAAAAACAAATTAGTTCCAAAAGTCACCGCTAGGAAAAAATTTGGCGCTGTGTAATAGAAAATAGAGTGTTAACAAATGCAAATTAATACGGAATAAAATTACCTTTTATTATGCACATTTTCTGATTTAGTGCAAGTGCAATATGGCAACACTTTTAAAAAAGCGTAAAATCTATATAAACACCGATAAAGTCTCGTGATCTGCAATATCACGTACGCTGAGCAGAAGTTCTTTATTCAAATTTCACGTTACATCCATTGGCACAGTCTTACGAAAGATTATCAATTTCTATCCGTACAAGATCAGCCGTGTACAGGAGTTACTGTACCCCGACCATGATAAGCGATTGACTTTTGCTCTCACCTTTCTTGCCAGAATGGAGGTGGATGCTGCTTGGCTGTGGAAAATCGCATGGGGAGAGGAGTCCCACTTTTGCCTGAATGGAACTGTGAATACCCAGAATTGCCGAATTTGGGATGACAAATCACCACATGCAGTCACATCAGTTCCCTTACATTCACCAAAGGTAACTGTTTGGTGTGGGTTCACAGCGGAATTTATCGTAGGTTCATTCTTCTATGAGAACATTACCCCGACAGGACCGGAAACTTGTTCTGTTACCGGAGAGAAATATCGCCACATGTTGAACAGCTTTGTTATTCCGGCACTTCAGCAAAGACAATGCCTGGGGGAAATCATTTTCATGCAAGATGGAACCCCTTCCACACGTTGCTGTACGGGTGCAACAGATGCTACGACAGAAATTCACAACAGAAAGAGTCACTAGCCGCTACTTTCCAACTGCATGGCCACCTCGGTCGCCTGATCTTACCCCATGCGACTTCTGGCTATGGGGTTACCTTAAGTCCAAAGTCCATCAAGGAGTGGTCCAGGACCTGACTACGTTGAAGGATAACATATCACGAACTGTACGGGAGATTCGTGGAGACATGTTACTTTCTGCTGTTGTGCATACTGTGCACAGATTGCAATATGTGGTCCACAACAACGGCAGCCACATTGAACCTCATTTGAATGCAAAATGAAAGGTAACTTCCGTATTGATTTGCATTTGTTAACAATATTTTCTATTATACAGCGCCAAATATTCCCCTAGCGGCGACTTTTGGAACTAATTTGTTTTTTCTCGGAATCCTTCGTCCCCCGTCTTGTTTAATTTTCCTACAAAATGTGGAGTCATTCTCGCAAATAGATCGCGCTACAGAACACTGTCAGTTTAATTATGGCCACCCGGTACATCCAGACTGCAACAGATGGCGTTACCGTCGTGTGATATCACATGGTCGCCATTGTGTCCAGAATTCTTTTTTTTTTAATGTGTATTCGATACGTGATGTGCTCATGGTGGTTAATAGTGTAAGTAAATGCTATTGTGTTTTCTTTAGTGGAAAATATTTAAGTGTTCAGTCGTCATGCGGACGGCTTCATATTAGAAATGATACTATATTAGAGTGTTTATTTATTAATGTTTACAGTTCATCTTTCTCGTCTTCAATTGAAATCAAAACAGCCATAGTCAGGAGCTAACCTGTCCTAATGAACGAATTTAGAGTTCGATGACTTACCGATCCGAACCACGACGTTGTTCAGCCTGTTTAGGACTGTGTACGGACCATCCCAAGGTGACTGTAGTTTCGGACAGAGTCCTTTTCGTCGAGTCGGATTCCACAACCACACCTTGTCTCCTTCGTTGAATGGATGTTTAGTAGCCCTCGTGTCATATCGGGTCTTCATCTTACTCGTCGCCATGTTGACTCGCTCTCGCTCAAAATTGTGCATCACTTCAAACCGGCTTGGAGGTCTTGGATTTATTGCTCAGGCGATGAAGGCGCATTCGGAGGGGGGCCCAAACAAGAGATCACAAGGCAGATGAAGGTCACGACCGATGAGCATCTGGGATGGAGCATTGCCGGTAGTCTCGGGTTTCTCTTCGACCCTAGTATGATTTCTGCAGCTTTCTGAGCCGGGTCTTTCAGACAACGCGTCGGCGTTTCGAGGTGAGGCTTCCTTCCGCTGATGGATAGATATGTCCTCTGATGCTGAAAACAGTTTGCTGTCTTTTAAAGTCCAAGGAAAAAGTGTATTTCCTTAAAAAGTCCAATCCAAGTATGCAAGGATCTGTAATATTCGCCACGTATGCCCGCATGATGGTAGGCGGCACTTCCAATCGTGATGTTCCCGTTTAACTTCCCGTCTATGTAGATTTTCTCGCCGGACGCAGTCTAGAGGGTAACACAGGATGGTGTCCAAATGAGTTTATCTTTAAATTCTTTCCGAATGATAGTAATATTAGCTCATGTGTCAATGATCATATTGAAAGGAACTCCATCGATATGTCCACTAATATTGCCATTTATGCCACGATCATGTCCATTATTGTTGCCATTTACTGCAGAATTTTTCATAGCTTTAAAAGTAGGGGTTTTCATTACCGTTCAACGTTCGCTCCGCGATATGATTATTAATTTGCTTCCTGCGTCGTTGCTGGGAATTGATCTTATTTTCCGTGAGGTGGGGTGTTCTGCAGTTCCTTCGTACGTGGCCTTCAGCTCCGCAGTTCCAGCACTTTATCTTCTTGTCACTCCTTTTCCATCCCATGGCGTTTTAATTGTCTGTTTATATCGTCCGTTTTATTTTGCCTGCTCTAGAGCGTTCGGCAGTTCCTTCGCATGTGCGCTAACGCACCGGAGTTCCAGCACTTTACAGCTAGTTTCTTATCACTAACATACCGTCTCAAGGCATTGACTCGTCTGGATAAATCATCTAAACGAGCCATTAACTGATCCACTGGTTCTTGGACTTGCGCATCTTTGATGGGGTGTCGGTCTCTGCGAGTTGCTTGCTGGGCTGCCTGGAATTTCATGGCGTACACCAGAGCACTTTTTAAGTTCTTCACATCAGTCATTCGCAGTGCTTTCTGTATTTCAGAATCCCGTCGATGAAGTATTGCAGGGACAGAATTTCCCTTGTTTCTGTCGGGCACTCCGAAAAGGCGAGGTGAGATTGCCTTTCAACATCCGTGGCGAGTTCCTGGAATGCTTCAGCGGGCTTCTGTTGGCGGGATTTTAATTGAAGCCTACTGTAATCTTTTAAACACCTCTGCCCAAAGCGCAGCTCTAATGCGCCGGATAGTGCTTCGTAATCTAGTCTTTTTTTGGGAGAGTTTGCAGAATATTCCCTGCGTCTGCTCTCAGAGAAGCGGCGAGATGACAGGCCTTAGCTTGGAAATCCCATTCATTTGCTTCCGTCACTATTGAAAATTGTGTTTTATAAACTTGCCAAGAGGTCCCATAGATAACTTCAGTGAGGGACGAGCAGGCATCGGTAAAAATTTTAAACCATCTGTATTGCTTCTTTCTGTCGCTCTTTAAGGTGTCAACTTCTTTGGCGACAGCAGCGGAAACTTTTTTTTAATTTGTTGCTTCACCGCAGAAACTCTTTCCTGAATTTCTCCAACTTTGTCTTCAACTGTATCTATTCTTCCTTCCATAGCCTCGACCTTGTTTTCTATCATGCAGGCAATTTCTCTTTTCATTTCTTTTTTGACAGCTTTCATCTCTTCTTTAACGGAAACTTAACCAGCTTCCATCTTTCCTTGAACGGCTTTCATCTCTTCTTTAACGTATTCTTGACCCGCTTTCATCTCCTCTTTAACAGAATCCTGGCCAGCTTTAATTTCTTCTGCTGTCATAAATTGTTCTTCCATCGCTCTTGTAATTGGCATTCGAACCCCACTCCGAACACCAAAAAGTGTTGCGTGCGTACGGGTTCGTAATGGATTGAATGCACAAGTCGATTCTTTTCAAAAGAAATTGAACAAAATTCTGAAATATTTCCTTAGAGATATTCGAATATTCGACAATATCTCACAGCAGTTATATTTTTAAACTACTAAAATACACTCTTAGACAAAAAAAAAAAAAAAAAAAAAAAACGACGCACCAAGGAGTTATTCGAATGGAACGAAAATCGGCAGAAGTGATGTACATGTACAGAAAAACAAATGATTACAGTTTCAGAAGAATTGGACGATTTATTGAAGTGATAGAGCTTCACAAAGTGAAAAAGTCAGTAACGAGTTTGTCCACCTCTGGTCCTTATGCAAGCAGTTATTCGGCTTGGCATCGATTGATAGAGGTTGCGGATGTCCTCCTCAGGGATATCGTGCCAAATTCTGTTCAACTGGCGCGTTAGATCTTCAACATCCCGAGCTGTTTGGTGGGACCTGCCCATAATGCTCCAAACGTGCTCAAAAGGAGAGAGATCCGGCGACCTTGCTGGCTAAGATAATGTGCGGCAAGCAGTAGAAACATGTGCACTGTGGGGGTGGACATTATCTTGCTGAAATGTAAGCCCAAGGTGGCGTGACATGAAGGGACAACACAACGGGCCTTAGAACTTCGTCGACGTACAACCGTGCTGTAAAGTTGCGACGTATGACAACCAAAGGGGTGTTACTATGAAATGAAATGGTACCCCAGACCATCACTCCTGGTTGTCGGCCTCTCTGCCGGAAGCCAGGTTGGTATCACACCGCTGTCCGGGGCGTCTCCAGATTTGCCTTCGCTGGTCATCGGGGCTGAGTTCAAAGCGGGAGTCATCACTGAAGACTATTCTATTCCAGTCAGTGACATTCCAGTGCGAATAAGCCTGACACCACTGCAAACGGGCTTGACGTTGTACAGAGGTCAATGGTAGTCGGCGCAAAGGGGCGCCGTGACCTCAGCCCCTTTTCTGTGAGCCGTCTATGAATGGTCCTTGCGATCGCTGAAGCACTAGTTGCACGTACAAGCGATGAAAATGATGCATCTGGGGCTGTGAAAGCCGCCTTTACTCTAGGCCTACCGCTTCCTTCTTGACGCTGTGTGCGGCCATGGTTCACCCATTCCTGCCAACATCGTCTAATAAGTCGCATCGCTCCTGCTCAAACGTCGAGCTATTCGCTAAGACCGACGGCTTCTTTGAGCCCAACTAAACAACCGCTCTCAAATTCTGACATCTGCGCATATCGTTCGCGCACCTGTGTGCGAGGCATAGTTACTGTCTACCAGAGTACACGGAATGAAATTCGTGAAGAATTTATTACCTGAAATCGTAATTTCTCCTCTTAAGTATCCTGCCAGTTGCGCATATCAGATGCGTTGTAGCGACAAACGTTCATTCATTGGCAACTAAATTGTAAAATTTTGCATTTTCCGTCGAAACCTGTATGCATATCAATTTGTGTCCAATTTGCTTTATATCTTCTCCGTGCGTCGTTTTTTTTTTTTTTTTTTTTTTTGTCTAAGAGTATATAAACAGAACTCAAATTCAAAATACAGAGAAACTAATTCGATCTCATAGCGAATTCGCTACAATTCAATAACAGTGCTAAGTAAACAACAGTTCGGTTAAAATAACAGCAACTGAGCTGAAATGTTTTCCTACAGCTTTAAGCATTTTAATCATTCCGGTATTTTCTCGACTTTTCTGGGTATCAAAAACAATTACGATATATCTATTTATTAAATGCACGTGCTCTTGTATTTTTATTTCGTCACGCTGCATTGCATGGGAAAATAAAACAATTTTAATACAATTCTAAATAAATACAAAATCCATAACAATATAATACTAAAGAAAAATTAAACCTTTATTGCTACATCCTGTATAAAAACTATATGTATATTGTTAGAGCAGTTTTCTTCAAGAATTGCTCAACTTGCTGCATTAGAGGGTGTTGGAAATTTTTTCATTATCGATTTTGGTAATAAGCCTGCTACAATTTCTGAATACTTTCAACTAATTAACACGGAATCCCTAAAATTAAAAATAATAAAGTTACCAAGGGATCTTAGTTAAGATATTATAATAGCATCATAATGCATATTATAATGATAATATGATTTGTAACTTATTTGATAACTGTAATCCTATTTTGGGGAAAAAAGTATTAAAGATATAAATATATTTTTACAATACTTACAATTAAAAATATTTGTTCTCAAATATTATACTTGAAATCAAAATTCTGAAATAAATTTTCAGATGCTCATTTAGGTAATTGATTAAAAATGGGTAATTTCAATAATATCTTTGATTAAAATAAATTAGCAAAAGAACTACAAGGTCAAATTTTGCAATAAATTTATGCATATAATAACAATTACTTGTAAATTTAATTTAATTTGTATTACTTTATGTACATATTTGAAATTTTGTTTGTTTTAGTTATATTCATGTACTGTCTTTATTTTTAAAAATATACATATTTAAAAATATAAGGACTGTGTTTACTTATTATTACAACACTGTGATTAAAAATCAATCAAATCAATGATTTTTTAGATCCCCAAAATTGCACTTCCTGTCATCAATGATTTTTATAATTTTTATTGTGTTCTAAGTCGCAAATAAGGTTATTCACTTCTGCAATATGCAAAGAATCTGAAACACAGAAGGGGGAGGGGAGAAAGGAAAAAATACAGCTAGTATTTGCATTTGAATACTTTACTCAGCACTAAATTATAGCTTATTATTTTTTACAGGAAGAAATATATTCACATTTGATTCAGATTTTTTAAAAATATATATATACATACACCAATGAAATTTGCAATTTCAAATGGAAAACATGATCTTCTGTGAACAATGGGAGAATAAATAATATTCCATTTTTACTATCTTACAAAAGTACATTAACCAGGAGCAAAATGAATAAGGATTAAGAGCATAACAACAATGCATTAAAGTATCTGTTTTAGACATATACAAAAGATAACTGTGATATATAACTGCAAATGTATTCATTACAGTCTATTATATAACAACAAATATTTCATTCTATTTAGATTATAATTTGGCTAATTTTCAACATCAACATACATAAAATGCATACATATAGAAGAAAAATTAATAAATCTAACTCAATTTCATTTAGATATTATTAGTTTGTCACACTAACAAAAATAAATTTTCAACAACATATTTTTCTTCATTAAACAAAAACTGATTACATTAGTGATTATAATTAAAAGTAACTATTTATTGAGCATTATAAAAATTAACAAGTGACACGAATTACATTCATAAAAAACCTTTATAAAAATCAAGCAACATAATTGCTTTCAAAGGCAACATGATAAATTACATTCAACAATAACTAAATTTCTGAGCAATATAATTGTAACTTCCTAAAATCTTTAAAAGTCAACTGAAAGGATCAGTGATACTTTAATTTTTCAATCAAACAACTAACAAAAATATACATGGTAATTTGATAATAAAGCGAATTGCAGGTATTTTCTTATTCGTAACACATCTCTGAAAGGTTTTTATTAAAACACCATGGAAAGAGGATGCTAAAAGCTGCTTTCACTTTTTTTGAGGGAGGGAGGGGGGTATGTTTGACAAGTGTAAAATTTAAGTCAGCAACATTAGCATTCTAAACAAATTAATCAACATTTGAATAAATACATTATCAATTTTAAAGTACACAAACATGAAAATGATTTAATCAGTATATTTTAGATGATGAAAGAGAGAAATTTTGAATATTTAAATATATATCGTACATTTACATAAGATCTGAAGTTAAATTTAATTTTAATAAGTTAAATTTAATGTATGAAACATATATTGAAATTATGGTCAAATGTAAAAAAAAAAAAAAAAACAACGAAAGGAAAGATGTTTTTTCAATTACAGTATCTTTTATATGCTTTTACATATTTAAAAAATTTATGGTTATCACACATTTATTTATGCACTTCAGAGGTAGTGCTGCTAATAAGAAAGTACTGAATTATATCCTACTTATGACGTGTAAACACAAAAATAGTATACATTCTTGCTTCTCAAATAATTCAGTAGCATAACACACAAAAATTCAGTCTTATTCAATTAAATTTAACTATTAGCATATTCCCTTCGAGTACATCTCACTTACAATAATTACTATTTAACTCCAAACTGCCTCTTAGTCAATCTAGTATTAATTCATTAAAATCTATGATATTATGACTTCCAGTCATGAACAAAATATTAATTGAGTAACATACTGAAAATTAAGCAAAACTGAAAGGACACCGAACACTATATATCTGACATAAAATTATCTCTTTGTTCAGCTTCTAATACATTTTTCATTACTCTTATGATGGGAGAAAGGCAGTTTGTTCAACTGACATGTTTTCACAATAGTATGGTATCAGTCTTAAGGAGTTGTATTTAATTTTTTTAAAAAATTATTTTAATTATCATTATCTTCAAGTGAAAATTAAAAATATCATTCTGAAAAATCAATAATCAATTGTTCTTCTGATGCAAAAATGGAAAGGGGGAAGCATACCATTTAAAATGACAGAAAAAGAAATTCAATTTTTTGAACAGCAGTCATGATTATACAAAAAATTTAGAGAAAAAGATTTGCCTGATTAATTTGAGATATCTAGCAACAGTGTTATTACTCTACCAGGAAGGGTAAAAGTAACAGTCTAAAAAATAATATAACAATGATTTCAATAAGTGAGCAATTAACACAGAAGATAATAATATTGCTGAAAAATATCCCTCTGAAAAAAAGAATTTCAAAAAGAATTTAAAAAACAGAAAACAGAAAGTACCATACCAATCCAAATATAAGCCACACATTTTATCCAAATTTCAATGGTGAAAACTTTGGATGAGTCTTATATCCATTATCTTACAAAAATGATTACATTTTGTCATACCTATGCAGTTAAAAAGTGCTGCTTTATCATTTTGAAATAACGAAAATGCAGTAATAGTTTTAGAAATTGGCTGCATTATTAAGATAATTTGATAATAAATACGATAATAACCGGTTAGGTGGCTCAGCTTGTCTAACTGATTCTCTACCGATTTTAAAATCATAGAACTGAGTCCAAACAGTTCCTACTAGTAAAGGTCCCAACAATTACACTGTCCAAACTGTTGGCATTTCTGGTTTTTTTATCTTTTGAATTGTTCATTATTCTATAAGCTAATGCTCTTAAAATGGAGGATTGTATGTGGCCCTGAAGCAATTTTATGCGGCGTATTTGTTGCAAAGATTTCATGATTTTAGTTATTTGAAACCTAAGTTTATATTATTTTCACTTTCATTAAAAACAAACATGAATAACACACCAAAAAACCAATAAATGGAGCTAATTAATTTACAATGTGATATAAATCTAATTCAAAGATTTGAAGATACAGATTTTATTAACTTTTATTTGTACTAGTCAGAAAATGAACAAGCTAAGTTATGAATTTTTGTGCTAATAAATGATCACTTTGTTTGCAAATAAATTTATTTGAATATTATAGTTGAAAATTGGTAAGGAAAGAACTCGACTGACTGAAAAACATCTACAATCCACGATGAAGATAATTTCCAGTAATACCTTTTTAAGGCAACAGATTTTTCAGAACTGAAATGCCATCAAGTGTCAAGCAGTTACAAGAAATAAAAATGTATATAATTAGTTACACACACACATATATATATTTCTACATAAGTTTGCAAGAAAAATATATAACAGGAAGAGAGTAGGCTGCCATTATTTACATTCAAGTTTTGTCTCTCACTTGGAGATTCTTTTAATATTTTAAATTTAAATTAAAGTAAGTTATTTAATGATTAATTAAACAAGTTAGAATTATTTGAAATAATTGTCAAGAAAAAATTTAATATTTAGCTGTCAGTATATTTGAATTAAAAAGTGTAGTGAACAAAAATGTTTCACAGGTACCAAATTTTAGATTTCAAATAGAAAATAAATACAATTTGAATTTTTTTTCTTTGTGATATTGTTATTATTGTTTATGTACGTTTTGATAAATATTTAATAAGAGAAATTCCAGATTTAGTTAAATTTCTCGTATTACTTAAAATATTTTTTTATTTTGCTAATAAAAAAATTTCACTTCATCTGCCTCCCCCCCCCGTTACAAAAAAAAGTCTGGCCCATCAGCTCTTTTCAGATCGTACAATCAGCCTACATGCAATTTCAGTTTTAGACCACTGCTATAAACTACTCATTTCTATGGAAGTGGATTTTCTGTTTTGTCACCAATATAAAGGACTGTGTAGAGAAAAAACTTGATTAAACTTACGAATATGGTATAATTACAATTCAAATTTCAAACTGGTAATTGATTACCAATATTTTCTTTTCTTCCCTCAGTTTAAATTTTTCCTTGCTTCGAATTTTAAGGTGCTACTTATATTCTGACCAGTACAGTAGTACATATAAAATAATATTACTATAAAACTCTGCTTAACACTAGAACGGCAGTAGGGGTAATTTTGACCCATGAACACTTATGACCATTGATTACTTTTTTATTGGAAGAAATTGTTTTGAATATTTTGACTTTTCCTAAATTGATAACAGATATTTGTAAAAACATTTTCAGCATTCTAGGTTTGTTAGTTTTAGAATATTGGCATCTATTCCTAGAACAGCGGACTGGGGTCATTCTGATCCCTTTACTTTTATTCCTCTTTCTGCTCAAGGCATTGTCAAATAACCCATGAAAAACATTCACTGATAAGGATTTTTCGATTGCATTCATATTATCTCCCAGAGGTTTGATAAAAACCTGGGTGGTCTCACTACTTTGTAAAGTCTACATAAGTTGCTGTTCCTTTATTTGCAATTATCTATTCGTTTGAAGAAAATACTGCAAGGAAGGTAGGTGCAGGGTTTTTCATGCTTACCTTTCTTTTCAGAAATAGTTTATTTTAGAGACATATTTTCCTGTTTGTTAGTTCAGCTTACTTACAGCAGGTGATAACAGTTAGGACAGATGTTTTCTTGGTAATCCCAAATCAATATTTCAGTACATATGAATTCTGCCATTCAAGTTCACTATCACCTTCCCTTTACACTGTGAGAATCATACGCTAAAATATATTCCCTGTCGTTTTCTGATAGTCTGATTTTTTCTACTTTTTTCAACTTTTACAAAATATGTCTAATAAGTGGAAAGAAGGTCAAAAAATTGTTGCAGCAGCTATCTGAAAATGAATCTGACGGAGGTGAAATTGACAATTTTTCTGTAGAAACTGAAGATGAATTCCAGATACAAACTATTACTGAATCCGAGAACAGCGAAGTAAACGACGAAGAACTCAGCAGAAATAAACGGGCAAAAATGGATCATGTTATTTGCAAAAGTGTTTTTATAGCTCCTGATAACACTATATGGAATTAAATAAATTTCAAAAATTCAGTCTGCTGCCGTGTTCCTGCTTACACTGTTCTAAAAGAAACAGCAGGACCAACATCTTTTGCAAAGAGTCGTGTGTTTCTGAGGACAAAGTGTCTAGTGCTTTCAAGCCTTTTATAGATGACGATATCTTGCTGCATATAAAGAAATACACAGAAGCCGAAGCTCATTGGCAACTTGGAAATAAAGATATCTGGCTGAGTTAGATGCTTTTGTCGCTACATTGTAAGTTCAAGGAGTAATAGCAGCAAAGGGCTTAGATTTATATTCTTTGTGGTCTGAAACGTGGGGAATACCATTTTGCAAAAAAACTGTATCAAGAGATAGATTCAAAGAAATCGAACTATTTTTAAGGTTCAATGAAAAGACAACAAGATCTACTTGATTACAGACTGATAAATTTGCTCTTGCATCAGATATGTGGAATAATTTTATTGAAAACTGCAAAACGTGCTACCGGCCAGGATAAAATATTACAGTTGATGAACAATTATTCCCATCAAAAGCTAGGTGTAGATTTATAAAATATATGCCTAATGAACCTGACAAATTTGGAATAAAATTTTGGTTACCTGTCGACGTTGATACTAAATAATACTTCTTGAATGGATTTCCTTATCTAGGAAAAGATGAAACAGCAAATCCTCAATTACGTTACGTTTGAAAATATTGTCATAAACCAAGCTACATCTAAACAAAGGGGGGAATATTACAAGGATAACTATTTCACTAGCATTTAATTAGCAGAAATGCTAAAATAAAAAAATACAACTATGAAAAGAACAGAAGAGAAATTCCTATATCTTTGAAAAATATGCGTAGTAATCTTTATTCATCAAAAATAGTAGAACACGATAATATCACACTTACCATCTATCAAGGCAAAAGAAACAAAAGTGTTTTTTTACTAAGCTCATTACATTCTACAGTAAAAACTGAAGACAGTGTCAAGAAGTTGCCCGATTTAATAGCATTTTGCAACGCAACAAAGTATGGTGTGGATATTCGTGATCAGATGTTCTGAAAATATTCAGTTAAATCGGCTTCTAGACGATGGCCTGTACATATCTTTTTCAATATTTTGGATCACGTAGCTTTGAACACCTGGATAATTTATAAAAGTGTAACAGGAAACACCATTAACAGGAGAGATTTTCTACTGAAATTAGGAGAGGAGTTAAGAATGGTACAAATGGCTTCAAAACTCCCAAAAATCCTTCCTGAGTCTTCAGAAAAAAAAAAAAAAAACACATGAAAAGACAATGGATATAAAGAGAAAAAAGTGTCAAGTACAGAGATGCAATGGAAAAAAATCTCAAGAATAATGTGCATCTTGTTCCAAAGTTGTGTGCGGAAAAAGCACTGGAAAAATTGTTAAAAATTATTTTTCTATCAACTGCATTAATTCTTTAAACATATGTGTAATCTCTAATATTTTAAACATTAAATAGAATTGAAACGAAATGCTTTACATATTCCATTCAGCTACACATATAATGATATAACTGAAACATCAGAGAACATATCTCATTCTGGATTTAGAGAGTGAATCATCCTCCGAGTAAGTATATAAAAAAATATTATTATATAAATTGTGTTTTATTTTAGTTAACATTAGTTTTAATTTGTGAAACCATTTATTTGAAATCAATTCTTATATCAAATTAATGAGTTATTTGAGTAACTGTAGTATGATCCAACCGATTGCCATGTACTCGATACATTCATAGTACTTTAAAAGTAAATAAATTATCATTGATATTAAATATAAATTATGAAATACATATAAAGTACATATTTGTGCCAATGTGGCATTTAAAATTGTTTTACCATTGCTATTTCAGTACTTTCATCGAAGGGTCAAAATGACCCGTTACCGTCGTTCCAGTAGGTAAGATTTTCCCATCTTTCTAGTGTTAACTGAAATATAAATTTATATGTAACCACTAAAACACTGTTTAAAGAGAAATTTGAAGCTTGGAGACAGCTGGGAAACTTCACCTTCAAAGAACATTTAAATAATATTATATATTTAGATACTTTTCTCTGGTTAAAAAGAACTATATTAATATAGCATAATGATAATGCATTAAAAAATTCTAAAAAATTCTTTAATATACTCAAGCTTGAGTTTGTTTTGTAAAAACATGCAAAAGTTTATAAAATAAGCTTATGTTTTTAAAGTTAAAAAAATGGGGTACTCAGCGTGATATGTAGCTACATGATATTTTTCTAATGTAACTAGTTATGAGTTAAAAAATACTGGTACAGAAGAAAATTGACAAAATTAAATATACATATTACTAGTTTTACAGCTAACTTGATACAAAACAAAATGAACACATTACAGATTCAGTAAACTCTGATATATGATTTGTTTACAATGGCAGAAAATGAGGGTAAAAGGAATTTTATATAACAATTCTGCTATATCCCCTTTGATAAAGCTTACGTTACATTATTTTCAGAGAATATCTCAGAGTTCTCCATGAAAATATGTTCAAGTTTTTCTATATACTTAAGATCCACTTCAAATAACAATTTTAATAAAAAATACACTAACAATAGATAATAATTTAGAAAGCTCTATAGTTTATGAACAATCAGATAATGCATATTTTACCATATAATTAAAATCAATGTAAGGAAAACTTGATCAACAAAACTTTGTTAGCATGCAGTTACACAATGAATTTCAAACTTAACCCAAATTCATTAATTTTAAAATTCAATAGTTACAAAGTTAATTTAGGATGATAATGTATTGTGATACTTAGAATCTCAATAGTTACAAAGTTAATTTAGGATGATAATGTATCGTGATACTTAGTCAGAATCTCTGAGTTTCAAATACTGAAGTTATCACAGAAATCAATGCACTGTTCATGGAAGTTCAGTTCAAGAAAAAAATTTTAGTATTGTTAAGCTTACACAAATTAATAACATTTCTTGAAAGATTCTCTGTAAGACTTGTTTTAAAATTACTTGGTACCTGATCTTCATGTTAGAACAGACAGAAAACATTTTTATTATTGAAAAACAAGAATGGATTTTGAAAAACATCAAATTTACTCTTGAAATCCTAAATTTTCAAAAGTCCATATTAACAGCATTAAATTACACAAAATTATGAACTATTCAAACGCATTTCCCAAAATTTTGTGTCAAATATTTAACTTAAGACATGAATAATTGAAAAAAAATTAAAAACAGCTAAAAATATGTCTTTACCAAATTATATCTAATGGAAAATTTCAGCAATCCCCCCCCAATACACTAACAATAATCGCTATTATACACTATTATAAAATGCAATAAAATCTCAAATTAGTAAAATCTCATTATTAATTTGGAAAGTAAAGTCTAAGAAACACAGGCTAATAAAACACATGTTCAATAAACCACTTTAAAAATATGTAAGTTACTTTAGCCCTAACTGTTACATTAAAAAAAAAAAAAAAAACAAAAAAAAAAACACCCACTATCTTTCACAAACACAGAAAAATGAAGTTCTGATCAAACAGACAATATGAAATAGAAAATAGAAAATTTGATAAGATTTACAGCTATGGTGACAGTATTTGTTAAGCACGTATAATACATACTGCAGGGTAGTGACATATAATTAATTCATATATCTGGAAACTAGATTATTATTTTAAAAAATACACAAAATAAGATTTATTTTTTTTAATGAACTTAGAAATGCTTTATGTCTACTACAAAAATGCTAATTTCTTCTAACTTTAACACATATATGTGCTGTTAATAGCAACATTCTATTCTAGTCCACCTATAACCTCCTCCCTTTTATTGGCTAACTGGCTGATATTCCAAAAATAGCAAAAATTGAATTACAATGGAAACTCAGTTATCCATCATACAAACAACAACTTGGGCTAAAGAAAATAACCATCAATCAGATATTTATGCCGTTTTTGGAATAGCAAAAACTCCATATACAGTTGCTTCCTACATTTACGTGTATTTTTTTATAAGGTTCTTACTAAAAATATGGTTTGCCTAAGAATCATTTTGACAATCCCAGTGTCAGTAGTTGTAGCATAAAAGAGTTTTTATCCATCTGCTACTTTGATAGGCTAAGGATAAACATGAGTCCGCCTAGGCCAGGTTCCACCACTTTTGATGCTTTAGATATTTAGAGCTGTTGATGCCCAGCATATATAAATTTTATAAATATTTCTTAACAAAATATACCTTTTCTTTAATTAACTAAAAATGTGATAATTTTAACATATGCAATCATATTTAATATACACATGAAATCTAAGTACTTTTCGTAAGTCACTAATGTTATTATTATATTGTAACTTTTGAGAAATATCATTTTCTATTAAGAAACGTAGAACAGAATTTAACCTTTTTAGACTTAAACATGCTTTCAAATATGTGTTTATTGATTTTAGCTTGAAAAACTTCCATGCTGCAATTGCTGATAGTAGAATTATCAAAATAATTCACAGGGCAAGTCATACCTTAAAGCAAAAACCTTGCAAAAAATATATGTAAATGTATGAAGCAACTACATTTAGAGTTTTTACTATTCCAGAAATGGGATTAATATCTTCATGATTACTGTTCATAGTTGAATTGCTTTTGTATTTAAAATATGTTACAAGCATTTGCAATTTCCTTCAAATCAGCTCCAAATTTTTCAGGACCAGAATCAAACGACTGGGTGTCTTGAGTGCTCAAATCACTGTTCTAATAGAAAAAGTACTTGATCCTAAGTGGACTGAAGTACAGGTGGATATATGGAATTGAGCAAGTTGCAATCATGACGAACATCAGGTTACAGATAATAATACTAGTAATTAATTTTTAAAGGCATAAACATAATCTGTGTGTAAGGTAAGTGGCCTTCAAATGTTCAGGTGAAATAGCTCACCTCCTACTTCACAAATCTATAACTAGATTAACAAAATATTTTTGAAACTATTTGTCAGAATGTTCATAGCTGAACACTTGTTTCTTTTATGAAATTTTAATGATGCTGAATACAGGTTATAACACAAAAACAAAATAAATGCAACAACAAATATGCAAATTAAGATTAAAAACACAAATAGGATTTCTAGAAAAATACAAAATTCAGACAGGCAGAATTATATTGAAAAAATACAAAAAACAACCTGATCTTTAAGAAATAAATAGTTTTAGCATCCTCTTAAAATTCATGCATCACACTCCCTGTTTCATGCACCACAGTAGATGGCAAGACACTGATTTTGCAAACATGCTCCACAACATGTTCTTCATCGATACACCAAGATATCACTTTAAGAAATTTTAAATAACAATTACATGTCAATATAAAAAAAAATCAAAATTCTCTTTGTCAGCTGTAAATTTAATTTTTTCAACTCAATATAAATAATTTAAGAACAGCTTTATCAAAGTTCACTAACAGCAAGTAACAAAAAGATATGATAAAATTTCTTATACCATTAGAAAGTTATATATAGGGAAACACAATTAAATTAAAGCTTTTCCTTCTCTTATCAATAATTTATAATCAATTTGTGACAGAATTAGATTGCCACTCTCTATAAATCAGCACCCTAGGTAGCTGCTTACATGGCTTACCCCAGGAGTTGGGCTTAAATCTTTCTCCCTCCCAAATGCAATTTAAAATTGGCAAATTTTACAATATGATAATTCTGTCAAATACAATATTATTATATAATACTGCTGCATATGAACAGAGTTGATGCATTAAATGATGATAAATTTGTGCACTACTTGAAAATAGTGAAGATAAAGAGCAATATGCAACTGAAGGATTATCAACAATAATTAGCCACGCTGGGGGAAGGGGTGATTATGCTTTCTAAACACACTAAATGGTTCAACAGTAAAAAGAGAGAAAGTATTTTTTAAATTCCAAATACAACGTACTACTACAAGCTTATTTTGTTTCCTGTTTAACAGCAATTTAACAAACAAACAAAAAAATGTGCAATTTATTATCTGAATGGACAGTAAGCCTACATATTCGTGTCTTTAGGGATGTTAAAAATGAGATAAAATAATCTAGGTCCAAACGTCAGAACTATGTTTAAACATAAATACAATTACAGGAGCTATCCCCAGACAGCCTATCTGCTTCACTAGCTGCAGCTGGAACGTTTTTTTTTTTTAAACCCTTTTAAATATGTCTTTAGTGTCAGATGTTATATGTACTAAGACTGAACACTATTAATCTATTAATTTAATTACATTATACCCAAAATATGTTAGATTATTTGAATATGACAGAGCCTCAAGGCTTGTCTGCCTAAAAGGAGGTATGCCTTCACAGAGGACTTTCTATGAGAAACTGGTTATATTCATATTACACATGAGGGAAACCAACCACACAGCCTGCCCATTCAATCAAAATAATAAAGAATCGTCTTACTACACAGGATAGTGCACTGACTTTTAGATTTTAAAGACAAGCAATTCAGTATCATACTTAACTAAGTAGCAAATTAAAACACAGTAGAAAAATAAAATATTTTTATTATTATTGATATTATTGATGATTAGAAACTGTTTTAGATACATTTTTATTCTGCATAACAATAAGCTAGCTAGGAAGCAACAAGACCCAAATCCAATTCTAATTAATTACTTATTTTTTATCTGCATTAGCAATACTTTATGCTAAAAATGGATACTTACTATCAATTGCCCCTACTTTATAATCAGTGTCTGATAAGCTGTTATCCATTTCTTATCTCTCATTTTACCATTTTTTTTACTTGTCATGATTATAGTCTAGAAACTAATGGATAACTAAGTTTCCACTGTATATTTTCATTACTAAAAATGCACATTTCCATAATTGCATCAGAAAAAATATAACACAGAATTAAATTATCATTTGGGCATTAATACCTAGTAAATATGAAAATTTGTTAAATAGAACTAATTTTTCAAATCTATAATTTTTAATTCAAACCATGAGACAATTCCATTAAAAATAATACAACATATTTAAATTCTTTAACCATTTACACACTGAATTCAATTACAGTTATAATTATATATTTATTTTTTAATTTTAATTCTTTTTTTCATCTTGTTAAGGAAAAATGTACATATGTTCTGAAAAAAAAAATATATACATAGTTTTTTCCTTGGTATATTCTCACACCTAATTCAGACATACTCTTTAACACACAATAAATTTGTACGGCACATTCGAATATGCAATTCCTAAAAAGTCATTTATAAATGCAGTCTCATGAAAGCCGTTAAAGTAATGTAAGATTCATTCAAATTTCCTACTAATTATTAGTCAACAACAATTATTTTTAAAAGTGGCTAATATATCAGAGAACATAAATAAACATTGAAAATCATAATATTCTAAGATGATCATTCTTTAAACTGCATAAATTATATTTACTGAAATAGCCAATAAAAATGACTTAATTCAGATTGCATTGTAAAACATTTCAAGTACAAGATTCACTTGAAGATACACAAAGAAATCGATCTTCAACAGAAGAGTTACTTTTGTGGAAAATACCTTTCTGCACATTTCTTTCTTTTTTTTCTCCCTTTAATGTAGCTTTATATATTAATTTAATACTTATCTTAGCATGATTTAATTTATCATACAGCCTTATTTGTGATGAAACACTCTTCTGATTGATTGCATTCTTTAACTACTAATACTAATTTTTTCATTTCCCATCTATGCAGTTGTTAAAATACAACAAATCATGTTCAAGTAGCAATAAGGCAGTTCATTTATGCTTTTAAAAGGAACTGCAATGAATCAAATTCACTTTAAAGGCTTAATGCATACATGCAAGTAGTTCTTTATTGTAAATTTTGTATGCCTAAGTTATTAATATTAGATTAAGATACCTGAAAACAAAAGAAAAGGATTAATCATTGATTAAAGCACTGAAAAAACTACAGGCAATCTGCCAAAAGTGAGTTGACAGACTTATGTGGATGAATATTTGAATATATAATGAATGTGAATGTTTTTGTACTTAACTGAAACTTGTTACACACGGCTCTTGTTAATTGCTTTTGTCTTGGCTATAAGATCTGCTTTCCATAACTTTTAAGTATTATTCTCTTAAAATTTTTCAGAAAAAAATCAGTATAAAATGAATTTTTCTAAGTTTTGTTTAACTAAATAATCAATTCATTACCTTTACAAACAATTTGTAATTTTATTATAATGAAAAATAAATCAATACACCATATTTCAATGCTTTTCTTTAGCAGACTAAAAATCAGCCTTTGATATCATAAAACTATTATGCAAATCATTAGCCTCCATCACTAATGATGGAGGCTAATGTCATCTTCCTTAACATTATACCCCCTCACGGATCAAAATCTAGAAATATAGGTAGTCATCTTACAGAGGGTTCATTATATTCTGAAATTTTTAGCTTAATCATTTTAAAATTTTAATGATTTCACCAAACAATTCAAAGAAAGGCAGATATAACTTCAAATGATCATTTACAATAATTAATATGTTGTTCCAGAGCTGAAGTGATTTATGATAAAATCATAATCACTGAGGTACCAACTCAATAAATGAGCTATAATGAAGATTTCAAAAAAAATTAATTCTTAATTAAGCATAAAAGTAAACTATGAATGTCACACGTATCTATATAATATAACTAATTGATTAAAATATTAATAATTCTCACTATATGATAAGACTTAAGTTTATAAACAAGTACAGCATTATTTAAGGATAAAAATTCAACCAAACAATTCATGCTTAATTCTGAATACAAGAAAATAAAGAGGCACATGAAGATAATTTCTTCATTTAGAAATATGCTGTATTTCGAGCATAATTTCAGTTTATGGAATTAATAACAGATAAGCATTATATGACACAAAAAAATAAAGTCTTTATGTCATTCAGTCATTGCAGAATTGCACACACAAATATGTCAAAAATACCCGAAACATGACTCCAGTGAATTTAAATGATGAGATGGATTGACTAGGACAATGAGATGCACAAAGAAGCCGTGATTTACAAGCTCATTGTACACATACAAATATACACAAGCATATAATATGCACTTTCTGACTTTTTTTTAAAAAAGACATCAGATCTTGACCCCTTTACATATATTGAAGGTATTCCAAATATAAGTTTAAAAGGGTTATTACTTCCTGAGCAACAATTTAATCAGATATAATACACTATCTACTGTGTTCTATCATGAACTCCTAATTTTTCGCATAATTAGGATAAATGTTTTTATAACTTTCTCATAAAGTATGATATCTTGGATCTTGAACCATTTTGCTTTGACATTCTCAATCATGGCTAGTGCAAGATTTTTTAGAAGCTGCAAAGAAGTTAAAATCACTTGGCATCAGAGATATGGAGTAAACCAGATGTCAAAATCTCACATTACAAAAAGTTCCAATTTGAAGCAACTGTGCACATACAATACTGGTATATTAAATAATTGTTAAATATCCAGAGTTGATGACAAAAGACTTCTTATTCTTCAGTGTTGACGCTCACTTACAGAGAGCTGCTGCAATTGAGAATTCCTGTAACATTTTTGGTTCAAGACTTCAGATTATTAGCATCTGAAAAATGTTCCTGGTCTTGCTTCAAAATCTACGGATATTATAAAATTCTCTAAGACATGAAAATCCCTTGGCACTAAATAATGGACTCACAATGAAAAATACTTAAAAAATTTTAAAACTGAAGTAAATGTTTGATAGCTGCAATTACATATTATCACTATGGGCTGACGGAGAAAAAATGTGTCTTACTCTTCCAAGCTAATTTTTGTTCACATACAACTACTTATTTTGATAACTTTTGCAAGATTTTTTGGTTGAAGCCTTTGAAATATTAGCATCAGCCAAATATTTCTGATCTGATACCAAGTAATTCCTCTCTGTTCTCAAGATATATGATAGTGGCCAAAGATTTCAGAAAAAGGACATCAAAATAATGACAAGATGGTGGCTGAATAAGCAGGAACTCCATTTCATAAAATTAGCAGTGCACTATGCAATCATATTATTAGGTAACTGCTTCAATTGTCATACAAACTAAATATGGTATCCATCATGAAACACAGCATATAGGTTGTTATATTCAAATAAAATTTCTTCTAGATGAAAACCCTTGTAAACTTGATTTTTGGTCATTCTTTTTACTATAGATTCTTACAAAAATTTTAAACGTCATAGTGATAACGATCATAAAAATAGAAAAAGCAATATGATTAAAGTGGTTTTTTTTTTAAATAGAAATTTAAAAAAGATGTCTATTACCACATAATTTTACAAGAATATGCATGAAGCAAAGTTAATTTTCTAAAAATAAATACTATCAGCAAATATACACTTCACTTGCATGCCTTTGCAGCCACAGCATTAAAACAAATGCAACAATAATTCCGTATTTGTCAATTAAATGCATGAAACTTTTCAGGAAAAAAAAATGTGAGCAAAAGAAAAATGCACAAGATTGTTTTATGCTATGATAATGCAGATGCGTATTGACTCTTGAAGGCATAACCATGTATATCCAAGAATGCAACACATTAGTTACACAAAAGCTTTTATAATATTATTCACATTCAGTCCATAAACTCTTTCCAGTGTACAGGGAGATGCCATTTCTTCTAACCGTTAGCAACACTTCCTTTAAGGAAAAGTGAGCATATTCTGTGAGAAAGTTGCCAGTAGAGTTCAAGCTAATAAGCTTTTGATATGCTTTGGAGTTGACTCATCATTCAGATGTCTCGTAGTATATCTAGATTTCAAGAAACAAAAATAAAATATTAGTTTTTTATGCATTTACACAATTTTTTTTTTAATTTTAAGACAATACAAACACAGTTCTTGCATGCATATTTATGTTAGCATAATTAATGCTTTTGTACTCTATTTAGAATGGAACTCATGCATAATATTAATATCTATATTGGCAAGAAATCCACTATTTCAAATGTAAATAAATATAGCTGCTATGGCCAAAAAAAATTAGGCTTAGCTGTACTTAAACAAATGCTACAGCTATAAGCATGCAGGTTAACTAAAGGCATAAAAACCTTAACCGGAAGATAAGAACAACATAATTCAATCATTTTTAAAGCAAAAAATGCGCAATTTAAAAACATATAAGAATAAAGAAACTGAGCTCATTGAACCGGATAGCAGAGTGAATATATATACAGTAGAAGTCCGATAATCCGGCACGTTCGGGACCGCCTCGGTGCCGGACTACCGAAAATTCCGGTCTATCGGGTGGTAATTATAAGAACAATTAGGTTAATAATTAAACTAAAAATACAGTACGCAAATACATACAACAAAGTTTATTTTACATTTCATATAATGTATGTACACGTACTGTAAAACATATTTCACTTAGATTTAAAAAAGTCACGAATGTCTTTTTGTTTTCTTGACTTTTGGCGTTTAGTATAAAATTTATTTCTAATGATATGGAAATCAATAATTTCTGAAGCACTGTAGCTAGTACTAGCCTCAGCAAAAGAGATAAACTTATTTAGTGATTCTGCAGCTTCTGCCCAGCTGATTTTTTCCTTTTCTTCCGTTTCGGCATCTGAGTCATTTTCTTCAAGATTTTGAGTAGGCTGAGGGTTTACTACAATGTTGATAATGTCCTCATCGGTTAGTTCTTGTTCAACAGGCTCATTCTCGTCGATTAAAAGCCACTCCTCTACCTCATCTTCAGGCAGGTTTTTCAAGGGATTGTCAGTACTTCTAACGACATCCAAAACTTTGGTCAGAGCGTCTTGATGGTTTTCTTCCTCATCAGTCTGTAGAGTTAGGTCAGATGCAGGGTTTGCAGCTGGCCAAAGTTTTCTCCAGCATTTTTGGAGTGTTGTATTTTTTACCTGGTTCCAAGACTGTGCAATAGCATAGACGGCATCTTTTACTGTAAACTTTTTTTGAAAATCAGTCACGTCACAGTCGGCATTTAACAGGCCTTGAATAAAAGACCTTCTATAAAAGCATTTAAAATTTTGAATAACCCCTTGGTCCATGGGTTGAATCAAAGATGTTACGTTAGGTGGGAGCAGAGTAGCAACAATATTTCCAGAAACTAACTCATCTACTGGCGGATGGGCTTTGCAATTGTCCAAAAGAAGGATGGCTTTAGTATCTTCTGGTAGACCAAGGCTTTTGAATGATTCCTTGACCTCAGGCACAAAGTGGTGAAAAAACCAGTCTTTAAAGAGGGCGGCAGTTATCCACGCATTTGATTGAGCATCGTATTGGACAGGCAAGTGTGTAACATTCTTAAAAGCCCTGGGTTTTGCAGATTTACCTATCACAAAAGGGGTCACTCGGTGGTTTCCAGACGCATTAGCACATAGCAAAACGGTTAATCTGTCTTTGTTTTTTTTAAAACCCTTGGCTGCTTTTTCTCCTCCCCCAGCTAGTGTAGATGTTGGTAAACATCGCCACAATAGCCCTGTTTCATCAGCATTGTAAATCTGTTCAGGTGTTAAATCATTATCAGCCACGATTTTCTCAAACTCGTCTTTGTATTTTTCTGCAGAGTTTTGGTTTGCTGAAAGGGTTTCTCCAGTTACATCAAGTCTTCGAATTCCATGCCGAAACTTAAAGTTTCTGAGCCAACCATCAGAATAATTACATTCACTTTCAGCAACTCCTAAATCTTGGCCGAATTTCTTTGCCTTTTCAACAATCATTGGCCCTGTTACCGGCTTTCCTTCAGAACGTACTGCACTAAACCATTTGAACAATACACTATCTAGCTGTTCCAGTTTTGGTTTTTTTAATGTTTTTCTAGAAGCCAATTTTTCAGTTGTTACCGATTGAGAAGCAAACTTCATTAGTTCATCTTTTTGTTTTTTAATGTCATAAATAGTTGATGAGCCAATATTAAACTCATTCATTAAAACATTTCTATTCTCGCCTTTTTCTAGCCGTTTGATGATTTCTAGTTTCTGATTGAGAGTCAGTGTTACGTGTTTTCGTTTCTCTCCTTTTGAACTCGAAGGCTTAGGTTTTGAAAACATGGTCACTGTACAGTTAGAACGAAAATCACTTTTTTTATAAACAGTTTCAAAAGTTACGTTTACTGCGATGTGAAAGGACACAAAACAACAACGCACAAAAAAATGGCGAAGACGCTTCGTGATTGATTAACGGAGCTGCACTGCACCTGAATTTGTTGTGACAGCTGAGACTAGCCGGCCGCTAATTGTTTCCGAACAATACCGAGCGTTTCCGGATGATCTCGAACTACCCCGAAAACTTCCGAATAGCTCTCGAGCGGTTTTATTTGCTTTAAAGACACACTTTTGGAGAAAACCAAAATTTTTACAATTTTCCGGAGCGATGCCGGACTATTGGGCATTCCGGACTGTTGGATGTCGGACTAATGGACTTCTACTGTATATATATATATATATATATACATATATTTATATACTTTTGGTGTGGCCGATTGCAACCAAAATAGGAGATGCACATCTACGTGTTATAGCAGTTCTATATGCAAACTTTCATTGTTCTGAGGCTACTCGTTTTTCAGTTATGTGAGATACATGCATCCATATGCACGCATCTGCAGATGTTCCAATTTTGACAATTAAAATTACAGTTTCTACTCAAAAGGAAGCAATGCAGCCAGCAGGCAAGAAGGCAGATTTTTCGATGCACAAAACTAAAAGTTTCCTGTTGGTTCCACTTAGCAAAAAGATACGGAAGGTGCAGAAAAAATTAATTCACTATACAAATGTAAACAAATATGGCTGTTATGGTTAAAAAAATAGGCTTAACCGCACTTGAACAACTTTTAAATTGCTGATAATTATAAGAATATTCCATGCAGATTAACTAAAGGCATAAAAACTTTAACCAGAAGATAACAACCACATAATTCAATCATTTTTTAAAGCAAAAAATGCACAGTTTACAAACATATAAGAATAAAGAAACTGAGCTCACTGAGGCAAGTAACAGACTAGATATATATATACATATATTTATATACTTTTGGTGCAGCCAATTGCAACCAAAATAGGAGATGCACATCTACATGTTACAGAAATCCTATATACAAAATTTCAATGTTCTGAGGCTACTCGTTTTTAAGTTATGCGAAATACATGCATACATACGTATGTACACATAGATGCTATGAAAAAAAATCTCCTCAGAATCCATTTTAAATCAGTTTTATAATTTTTGGAGGGGGAAAAGAGTTCTTTATTCTGTCCTTATGCACAAATGTCACAAAAATATCGTTAAATTGCATTCAATAATGGTCAAAATGGATATTTTCGTTGAAATTTGATACTCGAAATTTTTCACGCTTACAATATTGTCTTTGTATAAGGAAGAAAAAACAAAAAACAAATAAAACGATATTAACCATTATTTAAAATTTCTGTATAAGTTCAAGCCAGAACAGTACTCCATTTCTAGTAATTAAGTTACGGTAGAGCATATTATACTTTCAAAACACACTATTTACAAAAAATATTATAGATATGTGTAAATGTTAATCTGGAAATGACACAGAGGATTTATTGTCCATCCTATATGTCACTGTTTTGCAGGAAGGTTTTTATTTTTAGAAGGTAAGTTTGTTTGAGGTTTGACAAGTTGTCTTACTGACATTGTTGATTGCTTTGTAATAACGTCTGGTATTTGCAAGAAATATGCAGGCATATCTATCAATAGACACTGTAACATCTTTGTGATTGATTTTTACAAATTTTTCTTTTCTGTCAACCACTTGAAAAGGACCATCGTAACGAGGTTCTAATTGGTTTCCAACTCTATCTTTGCGAATAAACATATGTGATGTTGTTTTCAAGTCTTTAGGGATGAATATTTTTGGACATATTTATGGGATACTGTTCTTAGTCCAATTAGTCCCATAGTTTTTTTTTTAGCTGCTTGACAAAAATATCAGGTGGTGTAGGAGTTGTGCTATCTTGGAAAAATTCTCCAAGTAATCATATATTTCGTCCATAAGCGATTTGAGCAATGGTGTATGCAGAGTCTTCTTGCATAGCTTTACATAGACCAAGAAGAACAGTTGGAAGTGTTTCACTCCAGGCCAGGCTATTATGTGCTATAAGTGTGGTTTTGAGAGATCTATGGAGGTGCTCAACCTTCCCATTGGCTTATAGATGGTAAGCCATTGTATGTTGCAGTTTTATTCCACACATTTTTGATAGGTTGTTGAACAGCTCTGAACGAAACTATGCACCGCGATCTTGACTACGCGACATGGCATACCAAATCTTGAAATCCAGTTAGAATAAAATGCTTTGGCAACTGTTTCTGCTGAAATGCTGTTAATGTTATCCATAATTTGTTCATCTGCAATTTTGTAATAGTCAATCAAAGAAATTTCTTCAACTCTAGATAAAGTATCTGCAGCAATATCTCAACCTTCTATGTGCTAAATATCAGTTGAAAATTGAGACATATATTTTAAATGTCTAAGTTGACGAGATGATGCTTTTTCTGACTTTTGTTTATTTGCAATATTGTCTGTGAATATTTTAAATGTTCTTCCTTCCTGTAAAAATTTGACGTATTTGATGGAGAGGTAAATTCCTAATAACTCTCCATCATAAGTACTGTAATGCTTGTGTGCTTCATTTAGTCTTTTGGAATAAAATGCAATAGGTTTTTCATCTCTAATCTTCAAATTAGTGAAGTACCACTTCAGTCGCCATGTCTGAAGCATCTGCATATAATGACAAAGTAGTTCATGATTCAGAAATGATAAGAGTGTTGTATGACTAAATCATTTTTGCATCGCTGAAATCGTTCCGTAGCGTCATCTGTCCACTGAATTTTCCATTCATTTTTTTTCTTCCCCCCTCTAAGGTAGTCATGTAGGAAAGATTGTTTCTTTGATGCATTTTTTAAATATCGCCGATAAAAATTAATAAGGCCTAAGAATGTTCTGAGTTCTTGAACGGTTGTTGGAAGTTTGTAATTAACAATAGTGTTGCGAAAAATTTGGCGGTTGCGCCTGTATGTAAGCTTTCCGGCATAGCACTAGGGTTGCCATAAAAT
This sequence comes from Stegodyphus mimosarum, assembly GCA_000611955.2. Taxonomy (NCBI): domain Eukaryota; kingdom Metazoa; phylum Arthropoda; class Arachnida; order Araneae; family Eresidae; genus Stegodyphus; species Stegodyphus mimosarum. The sequence continues at coordinate 924,922 of KK113087.1, read as the reverse complement.
AGTGTATGGTAGGGTTGCCAGATTGGCGACTTTATCGCCCATTTGGCGACCAAATTGGCGATATCCCATGGTCCAATCGGGAAGCTTCTAGAACAATTTCCTGTCGAGATATTTCTCGAAACCTGTGGAACCTAATGAAAAGCTATATAAACCCTTGCGTTTCTGAGAGCCGGCAGTATGTGATTAAGAGTGTGATTATTAGTGTGAGAATTGTGAATTATAAGAATAGCTGCTTACTGTGAGTGCTAAGCTACGCGAGAGTTTTGTGAACGGAAATCGATCGGGATAGTGCTTTGCCGTGAAGCTACCTTTACAGTATAGCTTGACAGTGTATTAGTGATTGTTCCACGGTTTTTATTATAAGTTTACTGTTACAGCCCGAAGCTGTGTTGCTGATTGTTTCAGCGTATTTATTGTAGATTTTCGATGCTTTTAAAGGTAATTTTGGAACTGTGCTGTAAATAGTGATTCTTGTAAATAAATTGTGCTTTTTATTGTTCTGCATAGTGTTTTCATCAGATAGTCTCAAATCCACGAACCCGTATAACGCAACAATAGTTTGGACTTTGTTTGCTAAAGGTTGTGATACCTGAAGAGTAATTTAATAACCCAAGAATTCTATTTCTTGTATAGCATAGATAGATTTGGAAACATTAATGCGGAGTCAATCGTCATTGAATATTTCAAACATTAGCTTCAAATCGTTTCTGTGTTGTTCATCACAAGCAGATGCTATCAGAATGTTATCTAAGTAGAGAAAAGTGAAATTTACACCGGAAAGAACTGTATTTATAAATCTTTGAAATGTTGCTGATGCATTTCTCAAACCAAAGCTCATTGTATTAAATTTGTATAATCCAAAAGGAGTAATAATAGCAGTTCTGTCTTCTTCGGCAATGGGCACTTCATAGTTGGCTTTAAATAAATCTATTTTGCAATAAATATTTGTACCTTTTAAAATATGATGGAAGTCCTCAATCCTAGGAATAGAATATCTGTCAGGAAATGCTCTATCGTTTAGCTGTCTATAATCTCCACATGGGTGAAGAGTATCACCTTTTTTCAGCACCACATGAATAGGGCTTGTTCATTGAGAACTTGAGGGTCTTATTATGTTATTGTCCAACATGAATTGGAACTCTTGCTTAACTACTGCAAGCTTTCGATGATCCAACTGTCTTGCTTTAGAATGCACAGGTTGATCATGTGTTATAGATGTTGGACATTATATTTCAAACCTGACAAGAACAAATTTGGTTTGCATAAGTCTGGGTATTGTTTTAGAAGAGTATGAAATTTTGTCGAATGGTTTACTGTAACGATATCACTATTTTCACTGATGGAAGAAACTCCACCAGTTTAGTTTAGTTACATCCATGGAAAGTGGAATTCATGCCTAAGTCCCAAATCAAGTATTAACATTTTTATACCATATGTTTCAATTTCGGTACTATTTGCTGCATACAACTTGAAATCTGCAAATTGTTTGTCTTGTGTTGATGCAGGTAAAATGCTGATGTCTGCACCACTATCCACTAAGAAACGTACTTTCGATTTTTTATCTCTGATAAGTAGGTGAAATTGGCGACACTCTGGAACATTATGGACAGTAGAGCTTCCTGCCTGCTCTACTTTTCATTGTTGTTTCTCTGATTGGATGACCTATCAGTTGACCAACTGCACAGCTGAGTACATTTATCCTGATGACATTTGTTACCAGAACGGAAATGATAAAAACAATATTTTCCTTTAGGATTCAATCTTATCCTAGAAGTACTGCAAGACCGTCTGTGAAACTGAGAGTTGTTCCTAAATTGTGGTCTCAGTATATGATGAACAGTCATTTCGGCAATCTGCTGTCCAGGGGATTGAATTTTCATTAACAGTTCTATATTCGAGCAATTACCGGCTGTTGATGCACCACAAATCTCATTAAAAAGCGTCATATCTGAAATTTTATCAGCCATGATTGCTAGTTTGGGTAATTCTTCAAGTATTATATTATGCAAGAATCTGGCAATTTCTCCAACCATAATGTTTTAATTAAATTTTCAGACTCATCCGATGTTGCAACAGATTTTAATTTTTGTAATAATTGACTTGGTTTCAAGTTGCCTAAATTGATTCCTGTAAGAAGTTTTTTAATTCGAGTACTTTTCAATTTCCTTAAATAAATCCAGAAGCCTTGTTTTGGATTCTGAATATTTACTAGCGGAATTACTTGTTACGATGTCCCAGATGTTCTCAATATGTTTGGGTTATAACTGTGATTCTAAGTAGTTAAATTTGATTTTCTCCGAAACAGTTCCATTTATCTTAAACTGAGCCTCAACTTGGAAAAACCAGATTTCTGGGTGATCCAGCCAAAATAGGGAAATTTTAACACTTACCTTGCTTAGTTCGTGTGTAGTACGTAGCGTATTTGGAAACGAAGTACTGTTTCATTCTAGCGCCGTCGCAGCGCTGTGGTAGGCGTCCCGCGCATGCGCACTAGTCTTTCTTGTTCACTGACTTTCAATTGTCACCATTTTGGTTGCTCTATGTTGTGTTTTCAGTTTGCTGTGCACATTCAAAATGTTTAAGACAATTAGTTCTCCCGCTGACTGTGAGATTCGTGCCGTGATTAAATTTTTGAACGCGAGGAATGTTAAACTGGCCGAAATTTATCGTCAAGTGACAGAAGTTTATGGTGAATACGTGATAAGTGATGGAATGGTGAGAAAGTGGGTAAGAATGTTTAATGCAAGTCGAACAAATGTCCACGCCGAGGCTCGGAGTGGTCGTCCTTCTGTTGTCACCGATGATTTGGTAAGGAAAGTTGATGAAGCAATTCATGAGAACAGACGCTTCACAATGACAACTCTTTCGAGGTATTTCCACAAATTTCACGTACTGTTTTGTTCGAAATTGTGTCTGACCGCTTGAATTATTGCAAACTGTGTTCCGGATGGGTTCCAAAAATGCTCACTGATGTTCACAAAACAAAGCGACTTGGTAGTGCCCTGACATTTCTCACGCGGTACAGTGATGAGGAAGAAAACTTTTTAAACCAAATTGTGACAGGTAATGAAACTTGGGTGTGTCATTTCACACCAGAATCGAAGCAACAATCGATGGAATGGAGACACACTCATTCTCCGAAAAAGCAAAAGTTCAAAGGGACAATGTCATCACAAAAAATCATGTGCACTGTCTTCTGGGATAGGAAAGGCATTTTGCTTACTGAATTTCTTCCCAGAGGTGAAACCATTAATGCGGCACGATATTGTGAGACTTTAAAAACTAAGGCGTGCCATTCAAAACAAACGAAGAGGAATGCTCAGTAAAGGAATTGTGTTGCTCCATGACAATGCTCGGCCCCATACTGCTGGTGTCACTCAATCGTTAATTCGACAGTTTCATTGGGAGCAGTTCGATCACCCGCCGTACAGCCCGGACTTGGCGCCGTCCGACTATCACTTGTTCCTGCACATGAAGCGCGAGCTTGGTGGCAAGCGCTTTGGATCTGACGATGACACGAAAAATGCTGTGGAGTCGTGGTTATCGAAACTGGCGGGAAGTTTCTTTGACGATGGTATACAAAAACTGGTCACCCGCTATGACAAGTGTTTGATCATTGGCGGAAACTATGTTGAAAAATAGTTTAAGACATGTATTTTCATGTAAAAATAAAATTGGATTCGAAAAAATTGTTTTACTATTTTTTTTTTAAAACGGTACTTAGCTTCCGAATACGCCTCATAAGACCATTTCCTTTAAAACATCAGTCAATAATCTGCAATGTTATTTTTAACTTTATTATATATTACAGCCTTTAACTGTACTTGAAAACAGATGCCCCTGACTTGGCAGGAGAATCCCTCTTGGTGGGCTGAACAAAGATCATGTATTTACAGCAAGTTGAATCTGCTCAAAAAAATAACTGCCATGAACATTGGTTCTAATAATGTATTACTTATTGTTTATTGCTCTGCTTTAATAAAAAATACATTAAAAAATATCACTTCTATAATATAATCCACTGAAAAGAACACTCTCTATGTAATAAAAATATGTAATCTATAATAATGATTAATACTACATACAGTAATTAATAAAAATGTGCACAAATAAAATACAAATTTTAATTCCAAGTACAATTCCACTGGAGCTCAGTCCAAATTTATTAAAGCATTGTTACTGTTATTGCTAACATCTGCTGTGAAGGTGAAGTGTTTATGAGAAGATAATAAGAAAATAATATAAACTAGATATAGTACTGAACTCTTAAGAGATTCTGGGTTTTCATTTACTAAAAACCTAATACATATAGTACACAATGTACATGAGGCAACACAGATCCAGACCAACATTCCTGTGTTCTATCACTAAAAATGCTGGAAATTTTCACCTCTTGTTTAAAAATACCTTGAAGTCCAATACTCCAGATCTGAGAATATCTCAGTTAATTGAATGCACCAGTGATTTAACAGAGGAGAAAAACTTTCAGTCGCTTTATTATACATAGTTTATTTACATGCAGTATTCTTTTCAATAAAAATGCCTTTCGTCATTCAAGACGAAACTGGCCTATCAAATTTAGAATAGTTTAAAGATCAAAATTCTTTACAAGTAATGCAACAATCTTTACAGAAGTTAGTTAGAATTTCCTCAGACTTTTTGAATCCAATCATGCTTGAAATAATCACACTGCAACCCAGTATTGACCATGAGATAAAAAATATATTAATACACTTGGTCATCGACTTACAAACATAAAAAATCACAAATAAAGAAATAACTTTTGCGTTAATAATTACTGAAAATATGTGCGATTACTAGACATTTGATATTACTAGAACATTATTAGACAAGATGATTAAATTCCCATTGATTTTACACTGTGAACAAAGTTGCACATATGAAATATTTGTGATCTGTTGACAAAAATTTAATCTGTGGACCCCCCTTTCTTTGGGGGAAGAAGGGGTGACAGATGCATATTTTTTCTACACTGACTTCCAAAAGGCACATACTGGCACACAATAAAAATTACCAGTTTCTGAAAGTGGAGTTGAATTTGAGAAGTTGAAAATCAATGTGGATGCAGATAAAACCAATCAGGATTAACTGTCCAAACAACATGCTAATTAGGTAGTCACGGATGGCACAAGCATTCTGAAGGGCTTAAGAAAGTTCATTTAAATGCTGATGCAAAGTATTTATAACTTCTGTGGGGTAAGCTTTTATGATATTTATGTTTCTATTGCTGAAAGAAAATGAATGGTAGATGGTGAAAGCTGTATGCTGTGGGAAAAGTTGACACAAGATAGTCAATCAAAGATGTTGCTCTTTTCTTTAGTGTCAAATTATATCATAATTTCTTGGATATGGAAACAGTTCTAAACAAGTCAAACAGTTGTTCAGAGCCTTGGGCTTGATAGATCAAGGGTTACAACCCTTTTTGAAGATACATATACTGCTATAGTAGCCAATCAGAATTGATGAGAGATCTCCAGAACTGTTATATCCATGTTTGCAGCATCACTTGGTAAGATGATATCTGCCAGTACTGTGCACACATGAAGAGATTGTACATCTGAGTATCAAGTACTTGTATTCCACTAACCAAATAGTCTAGAGAAGCAAGGACAAAGCAATGCCGTCAACATCTCAAATGATTCTTTTAGACTGGTGCAACATCCTGTTCATGGATGAGTCTACATTCGCACAGGAATCAGATGATTAGTGTGTCATGGTCTGGAGAGAATGATGCATACAGAATAAGGCCTATAGCATCATTGAATATCACACACTCAAGAGATGGCAGCATCATGGTATGGGATGGATTTTCAATGGGATACTACTTCTAGGCGCACATCTTTAAAGATGGTTCTTGGTATTGAAATTAAGTTTTGTATCCCACTGTGAGACTCTATGCTGCAGCAGTTGATCACAATTTTCTCCTAATGGATGATAATGTCCATTCCCATGTAGCCACAATCATTAATGAGTACCTGAAGAGAGGGCATTTCTTGTATACAGTGGTGAGAATATTTCCCTGACCTTACATAATACAAAGGTTTCAACATCTAAACCTTAAGATTGTTATCTCATCGCATGCATTTTACTTCATTGGCCTAAATTTTGGATTTAAATCTAGACAAAAATGCTATTATTTTGATAATGCCAGCTATGAGAAATTTTTCTGTACTAAGGAAAAAGAAGCAAATAAACTGTTCAAACAAAGCTCAGAAGGTTCTTTATCAAGAAAATAATCTATCTCGACCCAAGAGCATGACGATCCACAGCCCAGCACAAGCAAGTATTAATACTTTGATGGATGCAATAATGTTTCAGAATACATTTGGTCGCATTGAGCTTGAGAGACACTTCTTGATTTATTACACCTTTTTTATACATAAAAAGTTTTTTATTACAAAAATCAAATTTTATCAATCATTATTAAACTTCCACAAGTTATAAAAATACTTAAGGGACAATAAAATAATTTTTATAGTCTTAAAAGGAAACTAATTGTATTAAACAAATTTTGTAAAATAACTTTCATAAAGTTGCTGCACAAGATGAATTATAGATTTAAATTTAATTAAAACTAGAACATAGGTACAATCTTTCATTCATCTGATTCATTAGGAGATATCTGTCCTTCTACTTCTCTCTTATAGTATGGAGGATACATGAAAATACATATCATTTATATTTTCAGGTTGCTGCGTGGCACTTTTTGCACTCATATTAGCTTATCTTCTCTTAAGAGTCTCAAAATAGAATGTTTCATATTTGCATCTTTTTGGAGGCATCTGCGGTTCATCGTAATTTTGAGGTTTTGTTCTTAGTTGGGAGCGTATCTCTCTAATTTTTGTTGTAAGTGAACTTGCAGCCCAATAGACTTCAAATTTCATTGAGCAAGTTGTTCAAGCACACGTTCATTAGACAGTTGTTTTATGAATAACTATCTTTTAAGAGCTGTGTGCCCATTACCCACATGTATGATCTGAGAATTTATTGAAGCCATGTTTAACATTGTAAAAATGATTACCATGGGCCACCATCTTACATTCCGAGACACATTACATAAACTGCATATTTCATCTACAATATCTACTCTTAACTTAACTTTCACTGTAGAAACTGATTAATTTCTGGTTTCTTTTTTTCACAGTAAGAAGACAAATAACTTGATCACCATGCAATGATGATACAAGAAGAACATTTTTGTTTTTTCCTGGAACGTAGGACGCCAAAACATTACCATCACCACCGAAATCAAAATTAATACAGAATTGTGGTCTGGCTTTGTTCCAAATAAGAGTCAGTATTTTTTTCAAACTTGTTTTCTTTGCTTCCTTCTTGTTCTGTCTTCTATTTCTCTTCACGTTCCTCTACATCATCTTTCAAATCAATAAAGCTTTCAACATCAAAATCTTCATATTTGACATCCTCATCTTCTTTATCTGATGCCTCCAATAGACGGTGAATTACTTCAAGGTCTTGATGGTTTCTCAAATCAATAATTTTTTTTTTTTTTTTTTTTTTTTTTTTTTTTTTTTTTTGACATTTTGAAGCCTGAATCAAACAAATATTTATTAATGTTGTTATGAGAATGTCTTTGTCAAATTTTATAATAAGCAATATTTTAAATTATTAAAATATTTTACAGCTCATGACATGATCAGGTGCAATGTGCTTCAAAAGCCAGAGCCCAAAAAGATACTCAATTTTGTACATTGTAGAGACATTAGGTTATTTCCATGCTGGAGAAGTGAAAAATGAGCAATGCCCTCGCCAGGACTTGTACCACGGACCTCTTGAACACACGCCGAGCATGCTGACCAGTACACCATAAAGGCATGCCACGAAGGCGGGAGAAGTACCTTATACACTCCCCAAGGGCGACTGAGGATTAGGGAATCCAATCGCCAAATCCTGGTAGTGGAGAATGATCATCCACCACCTTTTTTAGTTCGGGCTCCAATGCAGAGTCATTAGGTTATTTTGATGCTGGACAAGCAAAAAATGAAGGAAATCCCTAGCCGCAACTCGTACCACTGACCTCTCAAATACGCACTGAGCATGCTGACTAGTACACAATGATAGCATACCAAGCAGGCAGGAGAAATACCTTATAAGATAATCATAAAATATTTTATTATACAAAATTGCTAACCAAAAATGTGATACAGTATTAAAAAATCACAGTAAACTCGCTTGTCAAACTGCAACATAATTGGGTGCAATGAACCCATTTTATCTTTCAACGGAAAATGAAGAGATATATTCACTGACTCACGTTACAGCTCCCAGAAGCACTAGAAGAGGGCAGCTAACTGGATAGAGAAAGAGTGATGATGTTTGAAGGAGGCAGGACAAACAGAAGTCCTTGAGGTGTAACTAGCAGATAAAATATACCTGACGGAATGTTAAAAATTGATTTTGTAAATTACATTTGTACTAATTTTTACAATAATTTCTGATTGTTTATTCAGTCAGAACAGAATTTGGTTTAAGTTGATTACTAAGCATAATATAACAATCTACACTTGTGTAAGATCTATCTCAAAAGAATTACAGGCACCATGATTCCCAGATCATAGATCCAGACTTTTTACAGTTTACTGAAAGGCCATTAAATCATAAACAATGAAGAAAGTCAGACAGAATATACCCTCTATTACTGATGACATTGAATACATTCAACTCATTCAAACAATCTGGAGTGCTGTGTTGCCAGGACAGTTTTAGGAACAACGCAATTACTGCTGCAATTTGCAATACAATAAGCTGGACATCTTACATTTAGAAAGTACAATTACATTTTTTTATTGTATATAACATGCCTACTGTAAATGCTAACCCAGAACCTCTTATAAGCAAAGCACCCTGGGTTAGGATACAGGGTGTTTCCTTTCAGAAATAATATTTTATGTGATTCCAGACAATAAAAAGGAACACCACATAAAACAAAACTACTCAAAAAGTTTTTTTCAGAAAAAAAAAAAAAAAAAAAAAAAAAAAAAGATTGAATTATAACCTGAGGGCGTTAAGAAGACCTTCAACAACATTAGGTGGCTGATCTTTCAGAACTTTTATGGATCCTTTGACCTAAGATTATACATATAAAATATTTTTATTTTGATATACAGTTTCATGGATAAATAGTCACATATAAAATTAAATATAACACTTACATCTATGTGTGCAGATTTTGCAAAGGCTCCAACTGGATGAACATGGTCATATAAAATGATTAAACCAACCATCACCCTTAAGACAAACAATATCGTTTCTTCATTTCTAAAACGACTACAAAACTCCCTAAAAATATACATTCATTTCTATAAAATACATAAGATAAAAAGATTAAAATTAACTGAACATATATTGTGTACAAAAAGAAGACAGAGTCAGAAAATCAAGCAATTATTACAGTATAAAGTCCAAAATCTAGACCTTGAGACAACCTAGGGGGTGGAACGAGTTTAGAAAAGGATTTCATTTTTAAGCTTTTTAAAGAAACTGCATTTTTTTTCACTATTATTAATTAGAGAATCTTAGGATGTTGCTAAGAATAATTTTAAATTAAATTCTTCATTAATTCTATGCAAGCTGCTTAATGTTATTTTGTTAATTCTAATGTAATTTCGTTTTAGTTTTTAATATTTTATAAAACTTCGTAGCTCTCAATAGCTTCTTATATAGATTTTCAAGCCTTTTGTATAACATCAAGCATTCTCTGCAGCTTTTAATTAAAAGTTTTTCTCGCTGTTTCGATTTGGATAAAAGCTAACTTAATATGCTTCCGAGCCGCCTTTATTTTAGGTTTTAAATAGTGACCATATTAAGTTGTTTTGATCAGTGTTTCCCCTAGCTGTATATGAATGTGATTAGTTCGTTTTTCCTTTTTCAGGCCTTTTCTACTTTTCTTGCCTAATTATTTTGAGTGGTTTTTATATTTGAATTTAATTTGTATTTCTAATTATAATTTTGTAG
>KK113087.1:866341-907637 GCA_000611955.2 Stegodyphus mimosarum | reverse complement strand
CCACCTCCACCAGAATAACAATAATAATAAAATAATTTATTTGTAAAAAAAAAATGTTTAAAAAATTTTATATGCATATATAGCCTTCTCAATTTCGAGATTTGAAATCTGGTCAGTTTATTAAAAGACAACCAGACTACCAAATTTAAAAGTTATTAGGTGAATGAATTATCAATGAATGCCAATTAAAGTGTTTAATAAATTATCAAAAAACTTAGTAACTAATAAAAGACATAATGCAGAGAAAATTTAATATCATTACCAATCCTTAAACCATTATTAAAAGTAAATACCTGATTTGCTAACCGTAGCCGGCTGACTGTTCTTCTGTAATAACTAAAATCATTCTGAATGGCTGGATTTGTCATCTAAAAGAAAAATATAAAAATTAAAACTAGATTAGTGATTTTTAATGTCAACACACTTTGAGTAAATGTTAAGACCATTCTAACAGCAGTAAATTATTATTTAAGAATGAAAAAGATGGTGAGATATATATAGTGTCTAAAAAATAATAGTAGAGTTTTATGCAGCTGTTTATGGCAGCATGCATGCAATTATGATGCAGCATTTTTATTTCGATAAATCAAGCATAAGAGAATCTGAATTACATCATTCATCACCAGGATAAAGCACCACTGATATTTTTAATGATGATAAAAAATAACTAGCTATTCCACTTTGCTAATTGTTTTTCCAATCTATTAATTCATATCCACAAATTTTGCAGGACAGTGGACTGAATAAAACTAGGAATAATACTTTCATGGAAAATTTTCTAGAAGAAAAATATTGTTATCCACATTATGCATGGGGTACAAATGAAAACAGCCCATTTGCTAGGATTTTAACATGGGTAGAAATAATCAATGTGTAATTAATAATCAATGGTCTTATTCACTTGGCTACTGCTAAAATATAAGATGCTACTAAATATAAGATGTAATTGCTGCATGAAAACTGATATGCTAATAATTTTTATAATCTAAACACATCAAAAATCAGGAATAAAGAACCAAGGAAATAAATTAAGCTACCTAGATTCCAGGTGGAATTTGGAACTCAGGATCTACCAGGGTTCAAATGCATTTCTGCACAAGGCAATTAAGCATTTTTAAGGACTTTAAGGACCATTAATGAAAAAAATTAAGGACCTATAAGCAAATGGGAGCTGAATAAATCCAATTAATAATATTATGTATGGCTGAACTTCATTTTTGTAATACCATCCTAAGAATAAAATAGATCATAGTAGGATGCATTATTATTAAACATGATTTAATAAACATAATTATAGAACAAATTTGAGAATAAAATCAACTAATTAAAAAAAAATTATCAAGTAGAATTAAATATTTTACACTTATAATAGCTGGACATATTTGAAAGAAGATTAGTGACATTTTATTTACAGTTTAACAACATTTAGCTTTATGTTGATTTTTTCTTTCATGTCTCATTTTGTCATGTACTTTCTCAGTCTAGAGGTTTAGTAAATAGCATATGTTAAAATGAGAAGTAAAATCATAACAAGCGTGATTCGTAACAGAAGACTGATTGTTGCCACCACAGCTTCTTGCCCAGTGAGAGACCTTGCTGATCAGACAAACCTGAAAGTAGGATGTAGGCATGGTTGGCAAGTTTTGAAAGTTAGTTGTGCTCTGTCTGTCTGATGCAGTTCATGTCGTAGCTTCATGTAGAGTTCCTGGGGTTGTAACCCAGTTAATATAATTTAAGGTTCCAAAAAACCACTAAAGCACCAGAAGTGATAAATTGTTTTGTATTATTTGAAGTCTTACTAGATGCAAACAATTTTTTACATTAATTTTTATATTTTTGTGATGTATCTTGTGACCATGGTAAATATTAACAAAGGGCAATAACTCGCTTTAATATGCAGAGATAACTTTTAAGAGTAATCTTTTACAAATAATTAAATTAGGTAGTTAGATACCCTTAGTCATTATAGGTTTACATGACCACTATTAATTTTTTTTATATTTTAAAAATATTTATCAAAAAAGCACTATCAAAATCACAATCTAATAACATTTCGCAGTTTAAAATACATAAAATTTATCACATTGATTATTAAACGATATGAGTATAATTACACATTAAAAACTACAAAATATTTATATTTTGTTACTACAACATGCAACAAAAAATTCATGCTTTTTTTATTATTTTTTTGGGCTTATTTTAGCTTTCTAATAGTTATTTTTAATTTTGAAACACTTTCTTTAAATTTTTGTTTTCCATTTGCAAAGCAAGAATGAGATTTCAGTATTGAGTTTTATGTAAATGAAGTAGAAACAGTACTTAACGGGAAGATCAGTCACTTCGTTAGAAGGGCTCAGAAGTTCTCAGTAGAGCGTGTTCGGCCTTCGGGCCACGTCTTTGTTTTACGCCTGTCTTACTACATACGGCCATAGTCTTACATACCTGTTAGCCGGTGAGGTTTAATTACAGGCCTACTCGGTTAACAATCTCTGTACAACATTGGCTAAAGTTTGGCTAATTAGAATTAGCTTAGTTTCTTATTTTCTATTTTAAGCCCAAGTGAAGGCTATCCTTTAAGACTCAGAAGGGCCGCCTGTTAGTATTTCTTTGAATGAATAAAAGGATATTTTAACCATTCTTTGAAGTTATATTTTATAGTTGTAAGAAGAACGGCAAATAGCTGCTTACTTCCCTAAAGTTCTAGTAGCCAAGGACATGTAAATTAACCAGAACTTTTTAATTTGAAACTCTCCCAGGTATGTTGGCTAATTTATATCAATTTGTTTCTCTTTAAGCATCTTTCTAACAATTAGAAATTCGTTTCAGCATGCAAACTAATGTGCCCGCTAGATTCTGCATGCTTTATCTCCTAACTTGTCATTCTCTCGGCAATATACCTATGAGTTTTTACCTCGTCTGGTAAAAGTTAAATAGTCCCAACACCTGTTACATGTGAAGCAAATTACTGCCATGTCTGCAATTAACTACAAAGTCAGATAAAGTTTTAATAAACCTCTTATTTAAAAAGAACTTAGAACATAAAGGCACGTTCTTAAGCTAACACAATCAACTACAGCTCATGGTGATATAATTTAACAGAAATAGTCAAATTCAAATTTAAAATGTGGACTAATATTCAAAGACTACACAATTTAACTTGAATCTATGCTGGCTTAGTAACTCTATTGTCGTAATAACAATAGAGTTACTAAGCCAACTCGGTTAACAATCTCTGTACAACTGTAAAATGTCGGCAACGATAACACAAAGGTGAATAATTATAAATTATTAGAGCTGGCAGGAATTAATGCAGCGTTTTTGAATTGTAACACAGAATGCAGAAACACACTCTGTCTCCCAGTTCAAAAACTCCAGTTTACCTCGTTGAAACAATGCAGGCCTCGATAAAACCCACAGTGACATTCGACAGAAGAACGTCTGTAACTAGCTTCCTAGAAAATTTAGAAAATCATTTTTTACTTTATCTAATTTCCAAAGTCCAAAAGGTGACGATAAATCTGAAATGGCCAAGAGGCTTACTGGAGAAACAGCAAGGTAGCAACGAAATGTGCGCTGACTAGTGAAAACACGCTCTGAATAAACTCAGAGTTTTACCTGTTTAAGTACTCACTTCACCTAACTTTAAATTTATATCCTGGTGAGAGAATAGATGAGGAAGTTGAGGTGTTCAGGGAAGGTATCAAACTTAAAGTAAATGTGTTATGCAAAATAAGGAAAATCCTACATTGTCACTTTATAATATAACAGCGAAAAATAAAAATTCTTTATTTTAATGTTATTTTTTCAATATAATTTCAATATATTACCATTACTTTAAAGATTTTCAATGTTATAATGTTTAAAAAAAAATCGTCAAAAAATTTCCAGATCTACGAATTAAAATTTTCTATAAAAACTGATCTTAAAATCGCCAAAATCTTGATAAGTCACCAAATTTAGAATCGTTTAAGAAAAGAATTAACATCTCCAAAAGCGAAAAGTTGTTTAAGAGCTCTTCATTGAAATAATTTCGAAATGTTTATTTTCATTTCTTGCCAGAAACTTGAGTATCCAATGTTTATATTAAGAACAAATTATAATTCATGAACCCATTCAAAAGATAACCATATTTGTCATTGAACCACCAATAATATTCCTCCAATAATTCACAGTCAAAATGGCAGTCGAAAAACAGACAGAAATTTCAGGTGATTAAAATTAACGATCTTCTGCCAATTTTGGTTGAAATTAAGGAATTTTAAGGATCAAAAATCAATTCCAAAATACCTAAGGACTTTTAAGGACCTTACGAACCCTGTCTACTCTCCACAGACCATGCCACCTGAACTTTTGAAACTAGCAAACACATATCTTCCTGCTCATGATATTTTCCTTCCACAGGATAAGACTCAGATAACCTGATTCTATATGTTTTGACAGAATATTATTGGAATGTGTGTGCTCATTATGCTCTTTCTTTTTGAAGCAGGATGTGTCTTGGCTAAAAGAGGGCTTTTGTGCCTCCGAAGATCCTTTAGATATATTTTATTGTGGAAACTTTCTATCCAAGACATTCTACCAGCAGAAAGGTGTTGTTATCTTTCAAACTAATTACAGCTAGCAAACAACTCCCAATATTTCTTATTTGATAATAAAAATCAAACAATTTGGTCCAATTGAATCTTTGACCAGATGTGCAATTTATAGGTATGTAAAATTTAAAATACATTTTCCCAAAAAGGTGATTTCAATTTTTTTTTAATTTTTAAAACTATACAACTTATTCATATCGAACCAATAAATAAATAATCCAGAGATAAAAATATTTTAAATAAATAATAATACTTTACCTTTAGGTCATCAAACTTTAATACAAAGTCTAATATTTCTGCAAATTGTTTGACTAGCGCTTGTTGTGTATGCAGATGCTGAGCAGGAGGAAGTGGGCCTGAACACAACTCCCACAAAATACGAGGAACTACTTCATCTGCATTGAAAAACAAAATTATTTTGCATAATATATTTTACAATATGAAATGGTGGGCACACAACAATTCGTCACAATTTTTTAGAATAATTTCAAGTTCAATAACAAAACTAATAATTACCTATTTGTTGTGAAAATTCATAAAATCTTTTTAACTTGGATACTAAAGGAAGGACCGCTTCCCAAGCTCTTGCTTGGTATAATTCATTACGAGGATTTGTGATAGCCTAGGAAGAAAAGGTTATATACAGAGGATTTGATTTTTGAATGAAGATTTTACATGTTATTTAAATCTTCTAAAGTTAAAATATGTTAAAAATTTATAAAATAGGAAAATGAATACACACACACTGATTTCCACACACATACAAAAAAGTTAAACAGCAATTATAATGGATATTTTTTAAAGATCCAGTAATAATGAAATACTTTGAAGGCCATAAGACTCTCTTAGTAGGCATCGGCAGATCTCGAGGGAAGATGTTAATGTACATAGTCTGATATAAAAAACAAAATCCACAAAAAATTTATTTGAAAATGCAAATTTGAAAAAGATTCTAAACTTTTAATTTATGCCCAGTGAGACTGAAGAATGAACATATATATCTAATGATAATCGTCATCCTCTCCTTTTCAAAAGTTTAAAGGACTCTTCTAGGTGAAGAAGAAGGCCTTTTTCTAAGTGCACCATCCATCCAATTTTATGCCCAATGAGACTGAAGGATGAACACATATATCTAATGATAATCTTCCTCCTCCCCTTTTCGAAAGTTTCTTGAATACAATGGCTTAGTTACATTCCACGGATTTACCATGAGATACTACATTTAAATTAACAGTCACATGAAATTAACTAATGCTTTTCGATTTACAAATAAATCTTCAGGGAGAATTGTTTGCAGATACTAATATTCATTACACTATATTTCATACAGGTCATTCCATAAAAAAATGCAGTCCACTGAATTAGTATTCCATAAAATATACATTATTTGCAACAATGCACTTATCTCTCACTGAACTTGATTTGCTTATTTATATTCTAGACTTCCTATTCACTGACAAGAAAGAAGGACTTATACTTGCGACACCAAGTAAAATTTGAAATCTTACTTGCTCAGAAGAAACCTGCTACTGCTGTAGAAAATTTTTAGGTGCACCATAAAATGTTATTTCCATCCACGATATACTGTATGGTGGAACTGAGAGTCATTGATTTTTTTTTTCAAGCACACCATTAATGCAAAGATATAAAGTTTTTAATTAATTTTATTGCATTTTTGGATGAAGCCGAATGAAACTGGTAGTTTAAAAGAAATACAGTGCCATCATACCAGTATGCAAATCGATCTGAATGCATAGTAAAATAGCTTCTATTTTAATGAAACATAAATTTAAAGTAGGCTAATAAGAAGTATAAGGTGGACCAGAAAGTTATGTTATACTTTTTGGTCATATTAAAATGAATAATTTTAACAAAATAGCATAATTTTAGTGAAACATAAATTTAAAACAATCTAATAAGAAATATTAAAGAGTGACAGAGAGTAATGCTGCATTTCTTTTTTGTCAAATTAAAGTAAATAATTTGAGTCAATGATGTAATCACTCTCATTATAAGTAATTTTTATCACCTAGTGGGAAGACTGCCCAATTCAGTTCTGGAGAAAAAGATGGTTTTTGATCAAACAAATTTGAAGTTTTATTTTGAAATTTTATTTTACACATAGATACTGCATAAATATACTGCACAAAATGCATATACAAAAGTAATGGAGTCATAGTTAGAAATGGAGGTTCACACAGTTTGATCAGACTTTTTTTCACATATCATTAAAACAGATCAAACTGATATTCTGTACACAAACAATAGGGGTCCCACAGTAATTTAGCAATGAGGTTTCCTTCAGATCGATGAAGAGGCTCATAAAGTTAACAAAAACTTCAAGAAATGATAACATACTTCTCGAATTTCATTGACAGCTCCTTTATATGTTTGAAGTTCTTGTAAAATATCTTTAGAATACTGTAACACCTCATCGACTATTTCGTATGATTCCCGTTCTATTTCTGTAGGCTGAGCATCTAAAAAAAAAAAAAAAATGAACATAACACAATTTTCAGTTAAATTAAGAAGCACTAGTACATTTTCAGTTTATGATCGCTTCCTGCCCCCCAAAATTAACTAAATAACAGCAAAATCTGACTTTTATAAGCTTTCCATAGCAAATTGTTAATTAAAATAATCAGAAAGTATTAAATGAAGATTATGCAAAAGGAATCACATGTAATCACAGATAAATCATGCAAAAGCAAGGGAAAACTCCTTATTATTTGTTGTAAAACATGTTTTGAAAGTCTCGAAATTTCAAGCTTACAGACAGGCAGATGAAAATATAATTACAGCTCGGTTATACAGTGAATGCTTTAACAGACCTTGTAAGAAACATTTGACTAGCTCGATTTCTATTTATTTACGCATAACTTGATACAAAAGTTCGGAAACATTTGCATTATTTAAAAGTCATTCTTTTTATCATACAGTTCAAACATTCAAAATAATGCTGATATCTTAAAATCTGTAAATGGTACCAGAATAAGCATTTCGTTTTAAAAATGAATTCAAAGTCTCAAATTACATATTTAAATAAGTTTGCAACAACATTGAACCAAGCCACACTTATAGTTTCAAGTTTGATGCTTGGGAGAGGTTGATCTTTTACATCTGTTATGGTTATGATGACAAAAAGTAATCTATACATGAATTTACTGATTACTGCAAGGCATGTGTTGGCTATCTGTCTAAGATGAGAGAAACCTTTGTGAAATACTCTATAGAGAGAACTAGCTCATATTCATGTTATACAGAACTGTGGATACTTCAGAAGGGATCCGAAAATATTTAAGCGGAAAAAATCATATACTAGCTCAAAGTCAAAACTTGTTTATTCCTATCTTTTGTGAAATAATTCAGCATGGCTTAACAATCAGTTATATAAATTTTATTATATTCCATCTGAATAAAAAATTCAGTAAACAATCACTTTTAAAAAAAGATTACAAACATTACAAAGAAATATGGAATTTGGAATACAAGATAAATTTTGAATGAAATTTGGAATTTTATGAAATAGGGAATACAAGATGAAATTCTTAATATCAGAAATGGAAAATTTATTATCCATCTTGATGCAGATGTCTTATATTGAATACATATAAGAATATATAATATCTTTTATTGAACACATATTCAATCCACATTAAAAAGGAATGTTCATTCCAGTATAATAGATAATGCATTATTTTGAACAAATTATTTAAAAAATTTAAATATTTTACAGATTTAAAATTATGATAAAATATTTTTTTTAAATTGTAATAATACAAGGTGATCGTAATTAAAATTGACCTATTCAGAGCATTCTATAGCTGCAACTAAAATGCAGATTTCTTCAAAAATTTGTACACAGATAAGTCAAAGGATGCACTGAAAGATTCCGCTAAAAAAAGTTCCAGATATTTTCGCTACGCAGCACATTACATCGAAATAACATCGAAATACAAACAAATTACAATTCCAATGCAAACATCTTTTATTTATTACCGATTGTTTAGCAATGTAAAGCATATTGTTCAATGTGGGCTTCCCCGTTAAGTTGTAAAATGTGCAGGTGATGAACAATGCATTCAACAGCTGATTGCTAGTGATCTTTCGCACATGCAATATTGTACAGTTCTTCACATCAGTTAGAGTTGCAAGATTATTCTCATAAACCATGCTCTTTAAATAGTGCCATAACCAAACATGGCATGGAAGGTAATCAGAAAAATGGGCCTGCCAAGGAGTGGGAAATTAATCAGCCTAGTCATTGGTAAAATGTTGCCACGAAAATTTTCACTTGTAGTTTGTCACAAATGCTTACAAATCTACAAAATTTTTAATCAATCCAAGGTTCAGTTACAACTAAACAGTGCTCTGAATAGGCCAAGTTTAATTAAGATTATCTTGTACATAACTACAGCTAAATTTTTGAAAACATTAAAAAAAATATACAATTTATTGTTAAAGGAAAACAGTGATGAAAAAAAATATAAAATCTTACTTTCAAAATCTACAAATACATCGTATTTTGGATTATCATCTCTTGACAAAAGTCTTAAAAGATTTCCCATGTTATAATTTCATACCTATAAGAAGAATGCATAATTAGCATCATTATAAATTACATTCTAAACTATGTTATTTGTTATTACACTCACGTTTGTGAAAATTGCAACACCATGAAGGAATTACGCGAGTGAGCTGAAATTTTCAGGAAATGCAAAGTAGCGCATGATATGCAAATGATTAGAATTGCAAATCCGTAGCGCATGCATATGCTGAGCAGCGCCCTCTGAACGGCTGATGGATCCGAATAAATAGACGGCTGTAGCGAGGCGTGTATGGTTATCGGTGGTTATCTGCTAGTGGTAAACGTTAACTCAATCTGTACTTATGCCTCGTCGACGAAAGAGAGCGAGATTTGAACAACTTACAGAGTTTGAACGAGGGAGAATCATCGGCCTTCGTGAAGCTGGATTGTCGTATCGTGCAGTAGCCTCTCGTGTGCAGCGTAACAGCAGCACAGTGATGCGCGTTTGGAAGCAGTGGACGGACGAGTGTCGGACAACTCGGAAATCCGGGAGTGGACCCCGAAATGTGACGTCAGCTCGCGATGATAGACACCTGGTCCGCATGGCGCGGACGGACCGTACAGCTTCCTCTAGACAATTGGCAGCACTGTGGTCAATAGCTACAGGTGTTTCATTGTGTGCTTCATCAATTCGTAGACGTCTGCTGCAGTGTGGACTGCGCGCACGGACTCCTTTATACAGGATCCCCCTAACGCACGACCATCGCCGCCTGCGGCTACAATGGGCCAATCAGCATAGAGACTGGCGTGCTGATTGGCAGCATGTCGTGTTTTCTGACGAATCCCGCTTTAATTTGTGGTACCATGATGGCCGCATTCGTGTCAGACGCTATGCCGGTGAACGCCACCTTCCGGAGTGCATTATCGAACGCCACAGTGGACGAACACCCGGAGTTATGGTCTGGGGCGCCATAGCATATCATAGACGATCTCAATTGCTACGAATTGTGGGCAATCTGAACAGCAACCGGTATATCCGTGAAGTTCTACAGCCCGAAGCTGTTCCCTTCCTTCAAAGCTTGCCAGGCGCTGTATTTCAACAGGACAATGCCCGCCCTCATACTGCTCGGATTGTTAAATCCTTCTTTGCAGCGCAGCAGGTACAGCTTCTTCCTTGGCCTGCGTGTTCCCCGGATATGTCGCCAATTGAACATGTGTGGGATGTCATTGGTCGGCGTCTTGCTCGTGATCCTCGTCCTGTTGCGTCTGCAGACGAACTTTGGGTACGCGTACAAACGATATGGAATGCTCTTCCTCAGTCAGACATTCAAACTTTGTTTGACTCCATGCCACGTCGTGTAGCAGCACTTATTGCGGCGCGTGGTCGCCACACAAAATACTGATTCTGATCTCTTGTTCTTGTTTGTTTGCTTTGAACATTTAATCATTTATTTGTACCACTACCACTCAACTGTGTATTAAATTGCATTCAATTATGACGATTCCTTCTTGGTGTTGCAATTTTCACAAACGTGAGTGTATTATCTAAACTATGTAATTATTGGCTATGAATAAATTAATAATTTTTTAGCTAAAAGACATATGTTTTTGCTTAATATAGACTGGAAATGTAAAAAATGCAAAACTTGCTTTTTTCCTTATCATAACATTAGCTTCTGTAAATGCTAAAAAAGCTTGTAAAACTATTTTGATCTACCAAACATGTTCATTAATCCTCTCAATTCTCCCTTCTCTCAGGGTTGTTTACTGTATTGGCCGAAATTTTGTATTTGGACAACCTCAGTTTTGGGAACATATTATGCACAAAAGAGTTTCCTAATCACAATACCTCTGGGCAAGTATCATAGCAGACAAGCCTTTCTGTGTTCAGTAAATTCCATATCCGACAAAGTGGCTAAAATTTGGACCAGAATAAAAGCATCCCTTTGGGAATCAAGCCCTCCATGGACTAAGGGGAGGAGTT
Organism: Stegodyphus mimosarum; assembly: GCA_000611955.2. Classification (NCBI taxonomy): domain Eukaryota; kingdom Metazoa; phylum Arthropoda; class Arachnida; order Araneae; family Eresidae; genus Stegodyphus; species Stegodyphus mimosarum. The sequence continues at coordinate 896,530 of KK113087.1, read as the reverse complement.
TTGTAGTGCTAGAGTTAGCAAAGTGGGACAGATTATTTATAGTGAACTTCTGTTACCTCCATTAGATGGGAACAAAGGCGATGAGCTGCCATTGATGCTTTGCCCAAGCAATGACATCATTGACACCTCTTTAACTCTGGTGGCAAATGGACACATGGTGGCTTCCTGCTGTTCAAAGAGTTCATGCACAATCTAGTTTCTGCAGGTAATTCTTAAATGTTATTTTATTAAACTTAAAAGTGAATCAGTTAATTTATTAAACTTGTTAACAACTTCATTTGAGTTATTAGGATATGTTGCAAAGTAACAATCTCCACAAATGGTGACCAAGATGAAGAACAACAAATGCTGAATACCCGTCACAATAATCCTATCTTCCAGAAGTTCCTATGAAGAATATGTGTTTGATTTTAATATTCAGCAATGAAATTGAGAATTATTTTCTACACATGCTACCTAAGTATTTTCCAATGGGATTGATCATTTACATGTGTTTAACCTGCATTAGGCACATACAGATTTCTACTGAACATAACAGATTTTTCCCATTCAATATTTTATATCTTCAACAACAACATTCACAAAACAACAATTATATCTTTTGTTGTCTCCATCTTTTGGTGTTTTGACATTTTATTAGTTACAAATATATGCGTGCAGTTGATACTTGTTACTCACACACTTAATCTAGGGCTAAACAACATGCTTGAGCTTGATACGTTATCCCCTCATGAATAACAATTTCTACAGTGGATTTTATTTATTTTAATGATCATGCATTACTCTATATGTGACATAATAAGTGTTTGCATTATTTGTTTGTCAGATTAATTAATTTGTATTATCAATCACATGTTATAGATATAATGTCTTGGTACCTTTTAATCAAAATTTAATATATTTCTTGAGCTTTATTGTATTTTGTATTAAGATTTAACTGTTAAGATTTATTGTGTTTAGTATTGTCCTTATTTTTATTTAATTATCACAGTTGGCAAATGTGTAAACAACAATCATGCTAAATAATAACAATAATCAAATTGTATATGTTGTGGTGATGCCACCATCATTTTGGGAAACTAGTCCTTCTTGCATTTTCGTAAAATAAACTCGCCACCCCTTGCTGTCATAGCTGCTACTGGCTAGAGGAATGAATTCATAACATGGAGCTTTCCACATCATTTGTTTTGTCACAGCCTATGATTATTTTGTCACATGGGCAAGCTTGCAATACCTGTTTTTCACCTCTTTCAAAGGTAGCTTGCCACACAGCGGTAATACTTTAATTCTCTATAAAATCAGTTAAGAAGAAGTTATGGGGTGATTTTATATGCTACTGAATTAAAGCACAATTAATATCTTAATACATGTTTATGCACACACACTTCAGAAATCATGACAAACGATATCGAAAGAAAAAAAAAAACACCATATTTGCATGACAGATTTATGGAATGCTAATGGAATGTTGCAAAATATTTACTATAATTTATAAATGTTTTATTGCAATAATGTAATGTAACCACATTTTTATGAACAAGATTAATTTACATTTGGCAGGATTTAATTTTAGACTGGCTTCCTTCAATTTCTGGTGTATCTTCTTAATATTTTCTAAATGTTCTTTAAAACTCTTCCTGACGATGATGTCATCTAGGTAAATCAGATAGGCTTTGTAGGAAAGATCTCTCTGCATGGGATATTTAGATATGGCTGCCATGTTATATAATCTAAATAGCATCACCTTGAATTCCAAAAGTCCTTGTCCGGTAGCAAATGCCATTTTTTCACAGTCATCAGGATGTATCTCTACATGGCAATATCCATTCTTTCAATCAAGTGTCTAAAACACCTTCCTTCCAGAAAGGTGTTCAGAACGTCGTCCATGTAGGAAGATGGTAGCAGTCTTTCTTCATAACCTCGTTCTGGTGATAGTCAATACAAAGTCTAGCTGAACCATCTTTCTTTCGGATCAGGATGATAGGAGAGTCCCAAGGACTTGCTGAAGATTCGATAATATTGCTTTCTTGCATGTCCCTTAAAAGTTTTCCTATCTTTTCCTGTTTAGTAATGGGTAGATATTGGATATTCAATATTGGATATTTGATTGGCAGATGATCTCCCATATCACTTCTACACAGTCCAGTCACATTAATGTGACCATCTGTCAAAAGCCAGAATAACCACCTTTCGCAGAGCGGACTGCTGTGAGACATGCAGGAAGAGAGTCACATAGGTCCCTGAAGGTGTTCTCTGGGATGTTGAGCCATGCCGACTCTAATGCCGTGGCCAGCTGCGCTAGATTACGCGGTTGAGGATCCATGGCGCGAACAACTCGATCGAGATGGTCCCACAGATGCTCGATTGGGTTTAAGTCAGGTGAGTTTGCTGGCCAGGGGAGGACGGTAAACTCATCCTGGTGCTCTTCGAACCACGCACGTACACTGGCAGCTGTATGGCACCTCGCATTGTCCTGCTGGAAGATGCCATCATCCTGAGGAAAAACAATGCGCATGTAGGGGTGAACATGGTCCGCAAGGACAGATGCGTACTTGTATTGATCCATTGTGCCTTCCACAATGATCAGTGAACCTAGAGAATGCCAGGAAAACATTCCCCAGACCATAATGCTCCCGCCTCCAGCTTGGACCGTTCCGGCAATGGTTGCAGGGTGGTTCCTTTCAGAGGTTTCACGCCTTATACGCCAACGTCCATCTGTCCGATGGAGCATAAAACGCGATTCATCCGAAAACGCAACCTGTCGCCACTCAGTGGACGTCCAGCTGCTGTACTGGCGTGCAAATTCTAGCCTTCGCCGTCGATGAACAGCAGTCAGCATAGGTGCACGAACCAGGCGTCTGCTTCGGAGGCCCAGACGCAGCAATGTTCGCTGAATAGTACTTTGGGAGACACTTTTGGTAGCCCCTTGGTTCATTTTGGTGGTCAGTTGCTCAACGGTAGCCCGTCTATCTGCCCGAACGCATCTCCGCAACCGTCGTTCGCCTCTGTCATCTATGGCCTGTGGTGCACCACATTTGCCACGTCGCTGATTTTGGACAGTCCCATTTTGCCATGCACGGTACACTTTTACCACGGCGGCACGCGAACAGTTCACAAACTCAGCCGTTTCGGAAATGCTTCCACCCTTGGCCCGAAAGCCAATGATCATGCCCTTTTGGAAGTCGGATAAATCGCTTCGTTTCTGCATTACGCCAACGATTGAAATGTTTTCCGAAGCCCTCACACACCCTTTATATACGCTCAACTGCACTGTGCTGCCACCTGCCTTCTGTGATTGGTTATTTAACTCTGACATGGAATGTACGTGGTGGTCACATTAATGTGACTGGACTGTGTATATTAAGCCAAATTCGTTCAACCTACATCAGAAGATGTGCAGGAGAAAACATCTTGAAATTCTTGAATGACACGTTTAGCAGCACTCCTCTCTTCATCACTTAGTTTGTGCATTCCGCAATACTCTGAATTTAGGCAGTCCAAAGACACAGAGATTGGCAGAATATTGGTTTGTTGCAACCACTTTGCCTTTCCTAATGTCTTTTTGACTTATCACTTATGTCGGCAACTTTCACTGGGATAATGGTCCTCGATAGGTCAATGAGTGTCGAGGCTACAAGTACTTCTTTCGAGTTGTTACAGTTCTTAGGATATTCTATTATGCCATAACAAAAATTTCTGTTTTCAGCTATGGATTCTGGAAGTAAAAATTGTATTCTTGCTGGTTCCGTAATATCATCTTGAGCTTTGATTTGGTGCACATATTTAATTCCATATAAGGTACGTCCTCAGAATCAGAATGCTGTTCATTATTTTTAAGGACCAGTAATAACTGCTACATATGCAGTGTGATGGTAAATGGCACTTCCAAACATGACTTTAACATTTAATTTTCCATCGGAGATTTTATCTTTGACAGTCTGGAGGGTAACGCAGGACAACATCCAAATGAATTTACTTTCCAATTGTTGAGGTAAAACTCATGGGATGATGGTAACGTTGTTACAGTTATACAGGGGCTGGACCAAAATGTCACCAAATGGTCGCAAGTTTGGCGACTTTTGACCATTTTTCGCTAAATTTGGCGATTAAAATTAGTTGCCAAAATCATCGCCAATTCAGCGAGATAGTCATTTACTCCAATGATAAATATACTTGCCTCTGTAACATTATTTTTTCGGCAGAGCTTCATTTTACAAACATTTCATGCTACATTATACAAAAGATACTATAATTTTACATATAATGCCACTAAAATTATTTACATATATGAAATAGTAAAAAAAAAATTAGAAGTTAATGACGAGCAGGAATTTTGATGTCGTAGAATGTTGAGATGCCAAACCACACTGAATAAGAAATCTGGCAGTCGAGGCAGATTAAACCTTCATTTTATTTTCAGTAAAGGTATTGCGGACACAAACAACTTGGCACATTATTTGTGATGATTTCAAAAGGTTTACATTTTTGATAACTTTGCAGCAAGAAGAAAGCAGCAGACAGCAATGAAACTACACCTAAGAGTAGCAAGCAAGTGCGTTACGTTCGGGGTGAAATCTTAATTCAGACTGAGTTAGTTTTGGTTTACAATGCATTTTGATTGGATAGTTAATATTGCTATAAAATTACTATTGGCTATACCAGTTTTAGTTCCATTTACATCACCAGAATTATGTAAGAGTCATATTGACATGTATTAATCTAGAAATGACGCAGTGCAGAGAGAGGTTACTGTTTTTAGAATTTAGAAGGGAAATTTGCTAATTTAATCTTTTACATATTCTTTATTTTTCTTACACACGCACTTATATATATATACAATGCAATATATTTGCTTCACTATTAATAAGACTATCATGACAGCATCTTTCGTCTTAAGCAGAATATTTCTGAGAATTAGTTAACTAGCTTTTAAATGTACACTGCGCACAAAAAAGGGGGGAGACAGTTTATCTCCCGTTGTACTGGGCCGACTGACGAAATTCAAATTGCATTTTTCATGTCTCGAAAGCGCGACTTAGGATATATATTAGATTTATATATAGCATTGTTCTAACATAGGTGTTTTGACACAAAATGGGTCTTTTTCTGAAATAACATACCAATTCTTTTCCATATTTCGATTCTACGACTCAAATTATGCCTAAATATTAAAATTTGTTAAATTTGGTGCGAAATTTACGGAGAAATTCAAAACTTGTCGAATTTTTTTCAGTTTGCGCCAAGAATAATTCACTTGGCGAACTTCTTAATGCATGGCAACCAATTTTCCTATTCCTTAAATTGTGCATGAGTGGAAAAAAAGTCACATCGTTCCTTTCAAATAATTTTAGCAAAGTGCGTAAACCACATTAGATGTTGTTATCGCTTACAAAATAATATAACAAATATGCCAAATTTCAAAACGCGCCAACATATAAATTCACGTATATCTTCGAAAATTTTGAATAAAAAGCTCTAATTTTTTGCAGGTATACTTCGAAATACATCTACTTTATGTTGATGGTAAACATTTTACAGGTTATAATTCAAAATTTTTTTTCCAAAAATATATAAAAATTATTTAAAAATACAAATTTTAAAAATAAATCATAAAAAATGGGCGAACTGAATTAGGAATGAACCTAAATTTCGAACTGTGAAAAAAGGTATCATGTAAGTGTAATAAAAAAAGGAGATATTAATAAATACATACCAAATCGAATTAACATTGAGGAGCTAAAATTTTGAGAGCTAATTTTTTAAAAACTATTCGTGCGATGTTTACAAAACTTGGCAGTTTGGCAAAATTTGAGTCGTAGAATCGAAATGTGGAAAAAAATTGGCATGTCATTTCAGAAAAAGTCTGATTTTGTGTCAAAATACCTATATTAGAGCAATGCTATATATAAATCTAATACATATCCTAAGTCGCGCTTTCGAGACATGGATCCTGCCAAGTTTAATTATAGCAATATTATATTTTATCGCTTTAAATTCTAATTTCTTTTACTAAGAAAAATTACTGTATTAAGAAATTTTATATTCTCATCATAAAAATATTATATTAAGAAAAATACAATGTAAAATAATGTTTTTATTTAGAATAAACTACTTCTTTTACGAATTATTACGTACAACATATTATTTTATGATGTCAAATAATAGATACGTACGACTTAGTTAAATATCAATTGTGTAAATCATGTTCAAGATTTTAATATGTAATTTGGTACATCATTACTGTCGGAAGCAAGATTTTGTAAAGAAATATTTGCATTTCACAAGACATGCTGTTTTCTTTTGTATAAGATCTGACTAGTGCGTTTTATGCAACATAACCTTTCCAAAATGTTTGCTTGTATTTCTGTCTGATTTGCACCATTTAAAAAGCCTGATGACTATCGCGCTGTTCATAAAGCTAAAAATTAATGCTATTAAGACATTAATTTTAAACTATTATACACGATGGCAAATAGTGTGAGGATGACTATATAGTTAGTCATTAAATTAAATCAAACCTGCAGCTTGCACAAACATAATAAAATTTGAGCACAGTTCGTAATTTATGATGATCAGCTTGGCTGTCCGTAGGTAAGCTCGAATTTCCTAAAAATCGGGAAACGTTTATAATTATTGTGAAGTCCTTAATTTTAAGATTTGGAAATGTCTTTGGCTCCACATACATTGTATCTGATTCATTTAAAGGATGTTTTCGTGTCAAGTTTTTAGTACTTTCTTAAGAAGTAACTGCAAAGAGGCCATCGCAGTTAGTTACAATATTGCAAATACAATAACCCAATTTGTAACTTACAGATCTTAAAACGTTGACTAAAGCCTACATAGCAGCTATTTTATAAGGAAGCAGCGAGTTTCTTTCTATTATTACAGTCAGTATCACTCAGAACATTTTTATGTACCTTGGTACGCAGATAAATTTTGCAATGATGCAATTTTTTCCCCCAACATAATGATAAGGATAGTGGTTTCTCAAAATTTCTACCAAAATCTTACACAGGATTGAAGACACAAGGAAAAACATTTCAAAAAGAATTTTCAATTTGAAAATGTTCCCTGGCATTCTTCCCTAGGTATACAATTTACGGCTCAGTGCGTTTCGTGAATAAAAAAAAACCCCACATTTAGTTCCACTTCTATTAATTCATGTTTTACAGCGATACAACAAGTGCAGATGCGGAAACATCAGCAGCATTGTCAAACGAATTATTCATCCTAATCTTGCATGATACAACTACTGTTCGGTCAGTCGAAACTTCCTGAACCGTTCACCCGCCGAATTCAGATACAGTTAGAATTTTACTGCCTTTTCTTATTCTACTGCCATTTAAAAAAAGGAAAAGTCAAATTACCATCATCAAACGAACTTCGGTACATTTTTTTTTATTACTCTTTGGCCTGTAAACCATTTGGGATCATGTTCTCCTTTTAGGAAATGTAGACTCACTAACGAATTTGTTTGAAATTAATATTCATCTATTTACTCCTTAGAATATATATAAAAAATAATTATCTTGAATTGAATTACTTTTAATTTTTATGGATTTTACATAGATTGTATAAAAGGAATTAGAAAAGTTTTCAAAAAGTGAATATACAACCGATCAATAATAATATACAGCAGAGATATCAAATATCCGAGGTATGCTAAGCTAAACAGTAATAGAATAACGGGGAGCATTTAAGAAAACCTGCATCTTCCTGGTTATGGAAAAATAAGAAACTCTGTGAATTAAGATGCGACGAAAGTTGATTTTTTCTGCTTATTCTCATATTTGTCTTACCTTAATTATTAAACAATGATGTGTTTAAATGTCCTGTTATTAATATTCGTCAGTAAACAGTAATAAAATACATAACCTTAAATTTATAAAATAAAAATTTGCTCCCTCATACGACAAAGACTATTACACAGCTAAAGTCTTAATGCATTTAACGAAAATCACAAGGTTTTTTAAATATTTAAGGTTCTATTTAAGAAAGCAGAAAAAATAAGAATGAAAATCAGCACCTATGAATGGCGAAAAAATCATTCCATTTAATCAGCGTGTCAGATCAGGAAGCGTTTGGGAGGGGATATATCATCTCATTGCAACATTCAAGATTTAAAATTAGGTTTGATTTAGAAATATGATTTCAAAACACTAGAAATTTATATTCTTTTGATTTAAAAATATATTTTTGCTGGCAATTGTACAATAGCTAAAACAAGATTTTTTAAAGCCATTAAAATTCGATAAAATATTTAAAAAATTACATCATTAAATCATTAATACACATTTATGGGATCAACATACCATATACTCAACCATTACAATCACCCTATAAACGTTACACCGCTTATAGTATTAAACTCACTACACGTCGGTGCAATAAGAAGTGTAATCTCGCGGTAAAACATGCATCGCACACTAGAACAGATTTTTTAATTCTAAAATCGTAATTCAACGCTGAAAACAAAATGTCTACAAATAGTGTGGAAAATACTTTCGATGCCAATGCGATTAATAGCAGAGAAATGATGTCATGGATTGTTTCCCCCGCGTCGCTATATAGGATAATAAGGAATTGTCAAAGCTGGACTATAAAAACAGATCAATAGAACAAAAAATAAATGGGTCCATTACGACTGCATAACAGTAGTACAATTAAAAAGAAATGTATTGTGATAGGTATTAAAGCAAAACGTTAAATGCACTCTCTAAAATTCAACATTGCTCTGCAATTAAGTTATACGTATTATGATAAAAAGTGCTCTCGTAGGAATTGTGATCCTCTTGGATGCCATATGGGCAGTGTACCTTGAATGATGATGATGGCAATAATAATAATTTAATAATAATAATTATTTATAATATAAATTAAACTTTTGTGAGATACCGGTTAATCGGGACTTAATCGTTCTTTATGAACTGAATCATATAATTTAAAAAATTATTTCAGTGAAAGCAGTTACTGAAATATATGAGTTATTATGTAATACAGAAATTTTTAACATCTTTTCGATGAACGATCCCAAGAGGGAATACGGATAGATTAAAAAGTTAAACAATTCGAAGGCATCAAGACATGTAACAAGAAGCAAATTTTCAAGCACTAGATTTTGCTCTCCGTTATAGCGGCCATATATATATTAGGTGAACAGCCTTCAATGACCCATTCATCCAGAGCGTAGCTGCAAATCATTCAAGTTAAACCTAAATTCTCTGAGCATAGCTATGAGATGGTTCAATTAAATTGCCTGCAGCAAGCATTTCCGCAGGGCAATCTTTGTCAATGGTGCATTCATGCAATATGAAAATTCAAAATCTAACAGCAAGTGAAGAGATGTAAGTTAACCTCTGCACTTCGAACACGCAGATAAAATTTCAGAGCAAAACAACTGTAGTCTTGAAAACACTGTGCAATAAGTTTACGGAGTTTCATGACTGAATTAAAAAAAAGTGATCTTTGGAGTATACTTTATTAACATCTAGTCTCCTACATAAATTGTTTCTGATGCTAAACATATTTTAGCTTAGAAATTTTCAAAACGTGTGTTCTTGTAGAACCGTTCAGAAAGACACAAAAATACTGCGACATTATACTCATTATTATGCTGTTTGTTATTAACTAAACTATTATTACAGTATTATAAATCATACCACTATTATTTTCTATACTATAAAATAATACTACAGTGATACCTCGTTATTTCGATTCCCGGATAAATCAATAATTAGGATAACCCGATTTCATTCGTTTAAGGTACTGTACCAATCTTTCTCGACACAGTAAATCAAACACCCATTAAGTCATGCATCCCACATTCTGCAAGAGAAAGCGCCTGACATTAAGAAGAAAATGTTAGCAAGCTATAGCAGATATTCTGATATTACATCCTTATCAGGAGTATTTATAAATATTCCTGATGAAGGTTGACGACTCAAAACAAGAGCTTGCCACACCGATTCATGAAGTTCGTCCATTTCTTTAATTTCAAGATGGTGCAGATAGATAGCTCTTACATAGTATACAGCAGATAGTTTATTTTTGATCCGAAATAAAAACTAATTCAAGTCAGTTTTTAAATGTATTGTGCATCGCTGTAACTCAATCAGAAATTCAGCATTAAAAAAAAAAAGTAAAAAGGTATTTATAAAATTGTTAAAGTACAGGATAATTATAAAACTGTCATCACATTCTTCAAAAATTTCAAATTTAGCAAAACTCTCAATTTCTCCCTATACACTTCTACATCGATAATTTGACAGAAATTATTAACTCTATGACATATTTACTCACTGAGTTTTCATTATAACAGATAACAACAATATAGCTAAGAGTTAGTTTCGCCGATTGTTTCTAACAATTCCACGACACAGCAATATAGCACAAATAGCTGGAAAGAGCTCAAGGAGAGGGCGAACATTAAGCAATTGCTCCTTAGCGAACGAATAATATCCGAAACCACTTTAACAGTAAGTTCCGCATAACACTTTCAGAGTAAACTCTAAATCGCAATTCAGTTACCCTACATCTTACAGATGATTCACAAACGAGCTCCCTAGATCTCGACTCGCATTTATCGAAATACTAGGAACATGACTGCCTATTCCTCGCATCTTAATTGAGCTACTTTTATATTTGAAACGCTACTGCACTCAGAATTGAAAGGTCTACAATTCTATGTAACAAATAAATACTCAGATACAAAATGTATCGCTACAAATTAGATTAAACAGAAAATGAATCCTAAAACTCTCATTCAAAAATCATCAATTAATCAAAACACTAAACAATATAGAAAAACAAATATATAATCAAAAACGATTTGATTATAGATATTTAGAACATCGCCCCTCCTTAAGTACTGCACATCCTGACAGTGTAGTCAACGAGACCATTGACAACTAATTCGTATTAGGGTAATAAAGTGCAAATATATCGTACGTTTAGAAAAAGTTCTTTGTATATGCATCACTACGTTAAGTATATTAATCACATAGAATGGTCTCTCCCAGGATATCTGCAGCTTCGCAGTCCTCGGCGACGATTCGAGTTGTACAAGCAAACTTGATCTCAGTTGATTTGGCATCCTGTCTCGCTTTCATCCTCTCAGTGTCTGAGTTAATACTTCCCCTGGGGAATAGGTGAACGCCTTTCAAATGCGCCTGCAAATCTTCCAGGTACTGCTCAGGAAAAGAAGGCCGAAGAGCAGAATATACGGCACACACATAAGATCACAGCCAAAAATCATTTACGATGAAGAAAATCCAGTGCTCGCCTGAACGGCATTCATATATGACAGCAGAAATAATAGCATTTTTTGGTCCCAGTCTTCCTAGTTCTGGAATACAAATACAAAGAGGTTGTCCAAGACGATTCCACTAAATCTCTTCAACATGCCAACTGTGGATGTAAAGGAGTGGTTTGAGTCTCTTAAGAGAATTCTAAAAAGTCCTTTAAATATAGCAAATTTGAAGTTTGTTCCTTGCTCAGACAGAATAAGAAGAGGGATTCCCAATCCTGAAATTCAGTTCTCTACTAAAACTTCTGCAGCTTCTCGATTAGGAATGGCTATTTACTAAAGCATTCGGTTAGGAATGGCTATTTACTAAAGCAGTTCATGATGAATAGGATGTGTTTGTTACCCTTAGTTTTACTAGATAAAGATTCAAAAACGTTCAGAGCAATCTTCTCGACTGGTGCTCCCATGTTGTAAGGCTGTAATCTTCCTTGTGTACATGTTTGAGAATCTTTTCGAGCTTCACACGCACCACAGGATTTGCACCATTTTTTTACATCTGCTTTGGCTTTGTTCCAGAAAAAGAGCTCTAGAACATATCTTCATTCACAAAATGACCACCATGACGGCTGCTATGAAACTTTGGCACAACCCTAGGTACTCGAGATCTCGATAATACGAGCTACCATTTAAAACTCTTTTCCCATTTGCGATACAGAATTCCATCTTTCCGGTGCAGAATTCCACATAGCCGAATACTTTTTCGTCATAGGACTAAAAGGTGACATTTCTTGCCAGCTGGGTTTTCCATTCGTTGTTTTCATTAATTCCATTAATGGCTTCGAATCCGGATCTTCCCTTTGTGCCTTCCTCAGTTATCCGCTGCTCCAGGGAGTCAGTCTCTGATGTTATGGAGTCTATATTGTCTGATAACTGGAAATTGAAAATATTTTAATTATTTTTCAAATGTTCTTTAAAAGTGCTTCCTATTATAATTATGTCGTCGAGATACACAAGGCAAGCTTCATATGAGTGTTTATCAAAACTCTTTCCATAAAACGATCATATGTTGCTGAAGCTTTGCACAGTCCAAAAAGCTGACAGAGTCCTCGACCGCTAAGTCAATGCAGTCTTCAACTTGCCAACAGCCGCTCTTTAAATCTAGAATAGAAAACCATTTGTTTCCTGCTAGCGTGTATAAGATGTCGTCGATTCTAGGTAACTGCCTTTCTTTGTAATCTCATTTAGATGTCTGTTATAAACACAAAATCGCGTAGACCTTTCTTTCTTCCACGCTAACACGAAAAGTGATGCCCAAGGGCTAGACGAAGGCTCGATACTGTCATTGTCCTGCATCTCCTTCAGAAGTTTACCAACTTCCTTTTGTTCTGCGAAAAGAAGTGTCACATTCGTGCCACGAAACGTTACTAAACGAAGTTGAAAAGACATCTTTAAATTCTTTTATTAAATGACTTCCAGCTTGAATTTTAGCATTTAATTCTATACTGCAAACTATAATTTTAATTCACTTGAACTCTGCTTCTGATCAACAGAACTTCGCAAGGTACGTCACAGGAGAAGAGATATCAGACAATTTTCTATCCTTCAGCAAAAGTACGAGGTCCATCACTGATGCTGACAATCTTAACCACCACATTTTCTTTTGATAAGTACAGGAGAGCAGCTGCAATTAAAAGTCCTTTCGAATGTTTAGTTTCCTTAGGGAAATCAGCAATCCCAACGTGCAATTTCTCCTGAGTTTTTAATGCATCGCTGCTGATGCATTCCGTTCTTGGATGGATAGTAACATTATCATAAGCAATTATGCTATAATAGCTCATTTCATTTTCCTCCACTCTAAACATCGGTACTTATTCATTAGAGCCACGTAATTCATATTTTTGATACCCAAACAAAATCCATATTCCTTTTGAAAGTCAAGTCCGAGGATGCATGAGTCGGCTATATCAGCCACATAAGACTATGTGCTCATGTATAAAAGATGCGAACTTCATGCGCACAGTCATATTTGCGTACACTGATATTTTCTCTCCATTCACAGTTTGTAGAATTAAAAAGGGAGCCGTATAACGAAAGATGCCGATGTCAAGTCGCAAAACAGCCACGTTCGCTCCGGTATGAACACACAGGATAAAAAACCATCAATTTTTCTTTCCACACACAACCCTTAATTTCTTGCGTGACCTGATTATTATAGATAGAGAACACCAACTGGTGACCTCTCGCCTTTCACTAATTTCTCTTCTCTGCATAGTTTCCATTTAGTCCTTTAAGCATAAGACACTATCTCCGTAAATGTTCTTCACTGCGTAGCTCCAGCATTTTGATCATTATTACGGTGGCATTGAGTCTCGAACATTTCCATTGCCTTCAGTCATTCTGTCAACTCCGTCATCGAGCCTGTCTTTTACGCTGTTAATACCCCTTATGTCTCTTCTACTAGCTTTCCGTGCAGTCTCCACTTTCGACATAGATAACGGCACTCTTCAGATCTTTTTTGTCTGCTTTTCATAGTGCCAGTTGTATTTCAGTACCCCTGATAACATCCATAAAATATTGAAGACTCAATTGTCTTCAATTTCGCGGCCGCCATCCGGAAATTTTAGCTAAGTTAGTTTTTCTACGTCAGTCGCCAGTTCTTGAAAGTTTTCTCCTGCCTCCTGTTATTTGGTTTTAAGTTGCAGTCGGTAATACTACTTGAAAAATGTTTCTCCAAACCGTAATTCTAGGCCATTTACTAAGGCGGCAACACCACCAAACATGAATAGTGGTTAGTGACTAAATGCCATGCCGAAGGGCCTGGGTTCGAATCCCAGAGAGAAATCTATGTTTGTAAATGTATAGTGGCTGTGCGGCATAAGGTCAGTCTAAATATGTGGCCAGTCGGAAGTCCACTCGGGAGATTGGTGGTACGGAGAGAGGAGAACTGAGCTAAAGTCGGGCTGTTACCTATATGGCGCTCTACGCTCTTGGAAAAACAGGCGCATTTGACTGCTTACCACGATGAATGTCGTGGGCTTGTGGGTCATTGCCACGCAAGTGAGATTGGTAACAAGAACAAGGCATCGACATCCGAACGTTTTTCGGCTGGAAGCGTTTGTAAGATGTCAGCTTTCTCTCCTCGTAAATAGGTTGCCAAGTTTAACTCTTCGGTGATGCGGTTCCACTGATTTACCCTAAAATCATGTCAAATTATGTTTGGTACAGATTACATGATGATTTCCTGTTACATGGCGAAAGTTTAATTGCGGGATGAGATAACTAAACACGAATGTTACTCAAAGCGAAATGGGTCGGGATATTCACAGCAGGTTGAACTGCCAAGTTGTTTACGAACAAAATTGGTAATAGAAATTTCTACTATAAATTTCTTTCTCGAGTATTTCTCATTCACTGCACAAATTTTTTGACTAATATTGCCGACCTTAATATCTCCTTTAACAGTGGCGACATTCTCCTTCATTTCAATGAGGATTGACGTAGGACTTTCTTTTATTTCTGCTATTTCCTTTCCTCACCTCAGCGGCATTTGCTTCAAAGGAGTTCGTCTTTCCCCAGCACTCCTTCTATCGAAGTCTTCATTTCACCGGCATCCACTGCAGCTTTATTTCTCATCCCAGCGACTTCTTCCCTAGTGGCAGCAATCACTTCCATAATGGCTTTCAGCTGCTTTTCCATGTTCCTGATTATAGGCATTCAAAGAAACCATATTCCAGCACAATAAATAGATGGAAGTAACTAAAGAGAAGGTGGATATTAAGCAATTCCTCCTTAGCTGACGAAAAATATCGTAAACCCCAAACTGCAATTCAGCTAACCGCTATATTTCACAGCTGATTCAAAACTGGGTTTCGAATTCGCATTTATATATAGTGTAGCTTAGGCTCTGGAAGACTTGATCGTAAGGCTTCAATAAGCCGTAGGCCGTAGTAAGGCTTTCCGCACATCTTTCAAAAAGTCGCTAAGCAGGCAAGAAATCGCGTAATGTTGTTAATTTGGGACAAAAATTGTCGCTAAGACTACTCGAAAAGAAACTCCATGTCTCGCGTTCTAGTGGAGCTATATTTACAATTTAAATGTTATTATGCTCAGAATTGAAAGATCTGCTATTTTATGTAACAAATAAACACTTATATGTAAAACATAAGGCCACAAACTAGAATAAACACAAAATTTACCCTAAAACTTTTATTCCAAAAGCAACAAATAAACGAAAACCTACAACAATCTAGAAAAACAAAAAATACAATAAAAAATTATTTAAATATTTTGTAGGGTTATATCTTATTTTTCTAATAGTTATTTTAATTTTAGAACAAACCTTTCCTAAATACTCTAATTTCACTTCGGCCACGTTGTTACTATTAATTTAAGCTTGCTAATCTACGGCCGTACCCAATACGTACCTGTTAATATACATCAGTGACCTTTAAGTAAAGGATAGCTCTGCGAATTGATTCTGTGATCCTTTCGCTGATTAATTTTATTTAGGATTACATTAGTTTTATTTTCTATTTTGAGTTAAAAGTCTTAGTAGAGACTTCTTGCAAACCCGAAAGGGGCCATCTGTTAACTCATTTTTTATTGGAATAAAAGGAGTTTTCCGGAGTTGTAACACTAGAAAAACTCAGCGAATAGTCGCTACATAGTTCTTCAGTATTCTAGCTTATAAGGAACTCTAGTTTAGCTATGATATTGTAATTTACAAATACGCACAACAATATTTTACGAATCTAATAAAATCCGCTAACAGATTAAGTTTCTTATATTTCAAATCAGCATTTAATTCTAGCGCAAAATTTCCAGATTAATAAACTATCATCCATTAATACAATTCCGCTTATAAGAAACTAGTCCTAGTAAATAAGAGTCAAGCTATTTTCGACTGCATTTTCTGAGAGCTTTATGAGGCTAAGATGAAGGAATTCTAAGCATTAAAGCATTTTATTCATCGAATGCCTGGGAATAGGACAAATTTTCCAATGCTCTGAAAGGGCCGTTTTTCTGATATTTGTCTTCTAACCTAAGAATTTTTAAACCTGGCATGTTAATTACGTACTAATTTTTTAATAATCAAGTCCAAATTTCTTAGCAATATTAATAATGCTCAGATGATAGCCTGATTGAGCATCAGTAAAAATGATGGAAGAAGTTTTTCAGATTCGCAAATTTTGCCAATGACCGAGAAGACTTTGGCTTCTTATCCGATAATGTATGCGCGCATTGCGAATGCAATGTTCCTACCCAAGACAGAGAGATATCTGTTCGAAAAAAGCTTTTTGGAAAATCAACCAATTCAGAATTCACGGCACTTTTTAAATCAGAAAATATAGTAACGAATTTGTTAATCACGTCAAATTAAAAAAAAAAAAAAAAAAAAAAAAAAAAGAAAAGAAAAAGGCACAATAACAATTTTATAAAATTATTTTAGTTTTAATATACGTTCGAATAAAATTAAATAACAATTATTTGCACTTAATGAAACCTTAGCAAAGTCGCTTTGGTTGCAAAACTATAATTATGATAATGATAGTTAATTATTAGTGACAGTTACTTAACAGAAGTTAAATAATAGAGGAAATATATTTGAAATCATTTAAAGTCCATTATTTATTTAAAGTCCCATCCTTTTTTTTTTTTTTTTTGCTTTATGTATTATGAACTATAAAATACGCGGCTTAATAAAGTAATTTTCAATACCAAAATACTTACTCCAATGACAGATTTTACTACATTGAGAATCTCCCGCCCCAATCGAGCCCACTCTTCTTCCCCTCCCCCTCTGTGTATGTTTATATGTAAGTTAACTTTCATGTTCAAACTTTCCTTCCCCTCCTCCTTCCCAAAAATTTTGAAAGCAATATTTTTGAAACCTAATTGCTTACACAAACCTTCGCGAAATGAATATAAAATGACGACGTGACTGTATTTTCCAACGAAAACTCAGCAAATCGCAAATTACCTTTAAAAATTAGTTTTATGCTACATATCCTTTTTCTTTCACTATATTGTTACACAAAACAACGGTCTGGCTACTTTTAAATTTCTACAAAAGTCAAAGCAGGCGATTTTTTTTAATAAAAAATATTAAATATAATTTAAAAAATAATCCAATGTTATTTGGCCAAATACGGCTCCAATATTCTTCTGGCTAAGCACATATATATGAAATACTTTTTCATAATATTCTCCCTCTTTTTTTCCCTTTTCTGAATTTTTTCCCTTTCATGCTGTTTTAAAAGAATGCCCTTAAACATTCTGATATTTGACTTCAGCCTCAGAAATGTCTAAATATAGCAATGAGTGAAAATAATTATGCTTTTCTTTGTTACAGACTAAATGATAGTTGCACTGAGAGAAGCAATCTCTTGTTTCTCGTTATTTAATGTTCGCATTCACAGCAGTGGTATCCGCTACGCCAGAGAAGCGTAATACATATCGCATTAGAAAGTCTTATATTATTCATCAAACTAATTATGTAAACGTTGACAAAGCTTGTTGCAGAATATTACTAAAAAACAATTTTGGAAAGCCTTCTCTAAAGAACATTTGTATCCTGAAAATATAGATTGCTCATTTTCCGGCACTGACTTGCTCCTAAAGATTTTACTTTGACAACTAATATTTTGAAAAAAAAAATCCAAATTTGGGCTTCCAGATATTTCCATATTTGGGTGGAAACGTGCGTTACTCAAAATTTGATGGCTCTAAGTACTGTCGTTTTATCACAATGCGAGAAACATACATATATTTATGCAGATTCTTCATTATTTAATTTCTTTAAATATAATACAGAGCTGTAATATTTGGTGGCAACAGTTTGAAAAGTAAACCGACATTTATATAGTGAACCAACGCAAAACGTCAAAACGAAATTAATAGCCCTTCCAGGATAACGCCCTTTGGGCTAAAAAGCATTCATGGTGATATTCCCAATTTGATACATATTTCATCTGATTAACTCTTGTAACCACATTTTAGTTAACAATTTAATATTTGCTAGAAGAAAATACGTATAACTATTTTATTAAGTGACTTTTTTTTGGGGGGGGACAATTATGTCTATTTAATGTACCGCAAATCATTATAAATGTACGCTAAAAATATTTTTAAAAAATTGTGTTCTTTAAAATTTAAATTCAAACCTTGCCAGAATTTTTTTAGCCTATCAGCTTGGATAACGTGTTTTAAGTACACGGAAATAAAATACTATGTATTCTCCGAGAAATAAAATCTGAAATACGGCATAAGGGGGACAGGGAGATCAATAAATTTAGGTGATTGGAAAGAACTTCATTTGGAATTAATCTAATGAAGAATTCGAATAATTTTACAAGTAAAGAACGGAATAATGGAGATAGTTTTTCAAAGAATGCCCTTCATCATAGTAAAATAAAAGCTAGGGTGCATGTTTCATAGAAGCATCATGAATTATATCAACATCAGATATATAATCTTACCAAAACGTAAATATTTAGGTGAGATTTACATTTAGTAGAATATGAGATTATTTTTTCTTCTCTAATTTTGGCAGCATCTCCAGGTTATTGAGATTTCGAGTTCAACCTGGCCATAGTTTTGTGCCAAATTCTTTTTTCCCCCATGACTTCCTGCACTGATATGTTTTTAGAAAAACTTTTCCCCTTTATACGAGTTCTTGAGAACGCCTACAAATCCCAGTGGAAAAAGCGTTACCGAAAACATGCAACATAAATATATTCTCTTAGGAAGCTAAAAATGGCATTGAGGAATGTGAAAGCAGCAGCCGATTTAAATATAAAAAGTTTGTCTGTTGCTTCTGATCATTTTCAAAGGAAGCTCATCTATGACAGCGAAAGGCTCGAAATATTAGAAAGTATACTTGAATTCTTTAATTTTGAGTAAAATCAATTGGCTTGAAGTAAATATATAAATAAATAAATAAATAATAAAATATCTGAAATGTTCCAGATTTTAAATTACGTCCAAAGGGGCGCTTTTTTAACGTTTCGTGTGTAACCTTTATTTATTAAATATCATGTTCTTCGCACTTAACCGATAAAATTCAGTTTGACAGCAATATCGTAAAATAATTTTTAAATGAGCATATCTTTAGAATTTCCGGTACACAGTCGCACGCGCAGGAGATAAAAGTTTTTGTTCGAGATAAAAATGTTTTTTCTGTACAACGTTGCCATTGCCCGCTTTGAAATCCTTGAGTCTGTTAATCAAAAATTCGTTAAAGTTTTACAAAATCTGAAATCGATAAGAAAACAAATTCCAAATTTGGGCTTCCAGATGCCCATATTCGGGTAGAAAATACGTCATTCATAATTGGATGGCTCTAAGGTACCGTTGTTTTATCACAATGCGAGAAACATATATACATTTATGCAGATTTTTCATTAATTAATTTCTTTAAATATAACACAGAGCTGCAATATTTGGTGGCAACAAGTGATTCAGACTTTTAATGTTTCCAACGAAAAATCGCAAAACGAAAACAATAATTCTTCAGGGACAAAGCCCCTTTGGATTAATAATAATAAAATTAATTATCTGACCTTTCAGATTTTAGTTTATGGCTTAAATTATCAAAAACTAATATTTTTTAAATGTGAAACGCGCGACTCCTTAAAAAATCGAATGGATTTTTCTTTTCATAATAAGAAATATTTACTAATACAAAAGTAAGGCATCTTAAATAAATAATTTAAATTTGAATTATTATCCCATTACACCAGAGAGATTCAAATATGTGATTTTGTACCTGGCTCAGGTTTAACGTTGTGAAATAACCCCAACAGTCGAGTCACAAGCCCACTAATCGAGGCGAGTCATGGGTAGATCTCACCATGGTAAAAATGTAAGGTGATTTATGTATTAATAAGTGAAAGGGGGGAAAATAATATTTTGCAAGTGACCAGTGGATAATTTTTTTCGATTTAGTGGAATACGTTATTTCCTGTTACTTTCCACAATGATACCTCGGTAGGTACTACAGAACACGGTAAGTCTATTATTAGCACTCAAAATCATCTCTACTTTCCACATAGTGAGATTAAAGATATTTTCAAAATAGCAAATAAAGGTCGAGCACCAGGTATCGAAAGGTCGAGGACCAGGTATCGATGGAATTCCTTTAGAGCTACACCCCTGCTCAAAAAAATAAGGAACAAAGGCAAAACAAGGAATATGACAAAAACTAGTTAATTCCTATGCGTGAAATTAATCTAAGAAGTTGGCGTTATTATACCACAGAGCAAACAATAAAGCACAGACAAACAAAAAACACATGTATTACGGCCATCACATCGCGAAAGACCAAATGGATTGAAAGACCAAATGGGTCGGAAGAATGTTGCAATGGAAATATCAGGTTAATAACGGGTATGATCACCTCTAGCTGAAATGCATGCTTAACAACGGCGAGGCAAGATGGCAATAGTGTCGTTGATCGCTTGTTGTGGCAGTAGCGCCCACTTCTGCAGTAATGGATGTCGGAGCTCGTGGAGGGTGCCACAGCAACTTACTATCCATCTTCCCAACATGCCTCATACAAGCTCTATGGAATTCGGTTAACCAAAAAGTTTTGATCTAGCAGGCAACAGCAGATGTAGACTGGTTTCATTCTCCAGGTTAACTCCGCACTACTCGAGCTCTATATGGACGGACGGTATCTCCATAAATATCGCGTGGGTACCCATTGCAGCGATAAAAGGGCGCGCAAGAGGGAGTAGAATTTCGTCGCGATATCAGACGGCTGTAACGGAACCAATAGAAATCATATAGAGGTCGCTGTGGCCGTTCCTTGCTATCCCAACCCATACAAGTAGCCTCGTCCTCGGTAAAGGTCTCTTTCGAGGATATTTGGCGCCCGATAGCGTGTACTTGGTTCTCACCACTGCACTTAGAGAATCGTTCTGGATATTAAATCAAGACTCATTCTTAAAGAGTACGTGGCCTCACTACTCTGGTATCCAAATGCGATGTCCAAGAGCCCGATTCAACCGCACTCTGACATGCTATGGGGACAGAGGAACATAAACTACAGTTCGTCCACCTTAATACAGTCGACACAACATAGTTTGGTGGGATATGGCAACACCGTCTCAAAAAATAACGATCTAGAAGGTGTCGGATATGGGCCGTCAAGCAGTAGCAGAGAGATGAGACACCAGCTGGTATGCTATTAGTGATCAATGGCATATTGCCCGTAGCAACAGGAAGCGATAATCTGCCGTTGTGGTGATCCTCCGGCGTCTTCTACGGAAGTTTTTATCTCTTTGGTAACGATTCCACAGCCTAATGATGACACTACGATGCACATTCAGCTTGCTGTGGTAATCCTCCGGCTCCAGACCCAGGTCTTCTACAGGGGTTTTGATCCCTTTGGTAATGATTCCATAGCCTAATGATGACACAACGATGAACATTCCGCTCTCTAGCAGCAGCTGATTGTCTTGCACCAGCTTGCAGCATCCCGACAGCCCTCCAACGCATTTCATCTTGCAAATGGGGGTCTTCGGTTCATACTTTCCTCGTTGGATATCTCGAAATACCCAGAACAGTCGCTGCTTGCGAATTGATGCATAGGTCCAACATGCCTCTTTTTAAGGTGTTATGGTGTGACTGGAGGATTACGTTTTTAACTGCTTATTTGCATTCGGCAATGCAACCTTTACGTAATATACAAATTGCATGTTTTAATTCCTCTTTTTTTACATTCGTACCTTTTCTTTTAGCGTTTGCTGCTTATTTTTTAAGCATGAGTAAGCTGAATACCTTTATCTGGAAAACAACGAATTTTTCTTACATATCATGAATTTTTGCTTTATATTTAGCTATTTTCCAGAGTCATGGAAGTCGCTAAATTTTAGTCGCCATTTCCTAAAACATGTAAAGATAAATCAGATCCTAGTGCCTAATGATGGATTTACCTTTCTACGTGGGGAAGATTTTAGATAAACTATTAGCACAAAAACTTACATACTTCTCTCAAATAATAAATTATTACATCAATAACAATTTGGATTTATGCCAAACAAAGGAACTGTGGATGCAATGGGCAATCTAATAACCACCATCAGAAACATTTAAACTCAAAATTGGCATACTTGTGTAATTCCTCTAGATGTGATGCCCGCCTTTAATAATCTTCGTAGCTGGGTCTACTCGTCACATTTCAAGATCTTAACTGTTCAGCAAATTTCTACAATTAATTAAAGAATTACCTACAAAACAGAAAAGTCATCTATGAAAGAGATGGTTCATTGCTTTCAAAATTAAAACAAAGGCACACTTCAAGGATCTAATTTAAGTCCAACTTTGAGAAATATTGTGGCTAATAATACATTAAAGTTGGACCTCAGAAATAAAGTCCATCTTGAAGCCTACACCGAAGATTTCATCGTCACTATCAGCGGTGAAAATTGAATAGACTTAAAAAAAAAGCGAGAGAAATGGAGTGAAATACGAACTTAGCTTTAATAGTACTAAAACACAAATGATAACATTTTCTAAGGGTTCAAAACTGGTAAAATATACACCAAGATTACGATGGTAGAATGTTCCTATTCAAGATAATGATACCATAGCATAGCTAGGGCTCCTTCTCGAAAAAATTAAAAAATATATAAATCCGTTTTCTACTACACCTGCGTTTGCACAAGATATTAAAGCAGAGCAGGAAATCATAATTATGCCATCTACTTCGCTTTTAAGAGGGCGGCATTTTAGATGAATTAAATATATCAAGTTCTATAACGGAAGCAGATGCCCCAAAATACAGGAAAGATCCAACTCAATCCATATCGCATACGAATTTTCCCAAAGAAAAGATAACAAAAATTTTTACAAACGGGATCAAAGATCCAAGATAAAGTTGGAGCTGCCATTTATAGCTTAATAAGGTAAGCAAATTCTAATATTAAAAAATTTAGACTAAATGATTCAAACACCAAGCCAGTTTACCAAGGCAAAGCAATACGTTTGATGAAAGCCTTTTTATGGCTAAATGCCTTTTTCAAAAATAATAAATCACTAACTCACAACATGCAAGCATTTATGCAGACAGCCAAATCGTTTTAAAGGCATTATGTTCCACGAAGAAAACACCTTTACTTATTCAAGCTTTTCAAGAAGTAATAAATAAAAAATTAATATTTGTCATATTAGTTTAAATTGAACACGAAGATGTATAGCTATAATAGGAAATGAAGGTGCTGATAGAGCAGCTAACGAAGCCAGAACAAAAAATCAGAATGATATTCATCTTTCTGTTGAATATGATATTCATCTGATGAATGATATTCATCTTTCTGTTGAATATGATATTCATCTGATGAATGATATTCATCTTTCTGTTCCAAGAATTACAATCATGAATAAAATTTTTAAACA
Organism: Stegodyphus mimosarum; assembly: GCA_000611955.2. Taxonomy (NCBI): domain Eukaryota; kingdom Metazoa; phylum Arthropoda; class Arachnida; order Araneae; family Eresidae; genus Stegodyphus; species Stegodyphus mimosarum. Next base: position 872,886 of record KK113087.1, on the reverse strand, counting down.
AGTTTTAGTAAAATAACAAAGAAGATGGGATGATTCAAATATGGGAAGATTAACTCGAAAATACTTCCTACGAGTATCACTGAAGAGAATAAAAACAAATTTTATGCTAGTACAATTGGCAACAATTCTGGAAAGCTTCCATCTTATTTCCAGCGATTCTTGACAAGAAATGTAAAATGTGGGTGCGGAACACCAGCATGTCTAGCACATGCCAAGCAATCTATTTAGCAAATGTATATTACTGTTAACCATTACAATAAAGGAGCCGCCAAGATTTGCAACAAAAATTCCAGGGAAAATTTATTCTCCAATACACAGTATATGCTTGCACTTCAACAAATTATTATAATATATTATTGAAAAGAAAGCACGTTGCTTATAAATAACATAGCCTGCGACGGCTGTTTTTGAACTTTTGTTAAATTGCTTCGTATGTATTTTTTTAGCGCTGGATCCGAAAATGACTTTCATTCTTTACCATCACTCCAAGAGTTTCTGCAAAATAAAAATTTCAAAATTGTTAAAAAGTCGAAAAATACCGAAAGTATGAGACCTTAAAACAGATATAACACGTTTTTCTTATAATTTATTCTTTTGTTTTTTATTATTATTATTATTGTTTATACTACCATTTTTATAGCAAAAAACAGTCTTGATGAGAGGTCTGATGGAGAAGGGGGTCCACTGATTCCTGTTTTCTAATGAAAATTCCTACAAATAAACTTAGTTTTCTATTTTATTGCACTTCCCCTTTATTTGCATTATTATTATTATTTTAAATTTTTAAGAGGTACGTTGGGCTTTTGAAACACTTCCCCTTTCCTCACCTATCGTGTATATATTCCTCAGGGAATCTACAAAATGTTTTGCGTTGAAGATGAAGAGACGGTGGGAGAGTTGTCTTTCCATTGCTATGCTCCATGGATTACGTGCGACGATTTCAAAATAATCGCGATGCTGCTAGGACAGTATGCTTCGTTAAACTCTCAAAGATATGAATAAAGTTTTACTTTCCCCTCTGCATATCAGGTTAGGCTTAATGAAGCATTTTCTCAAAGCCTTTCCAAGAGAAGGTCAATGGTTTAAATATATCTGCGACAAATTTCCAGCCTTATATGCTGTCAAACTAAAAGAGGGAATCGAATCTTCTCGAAGATGATAATTTTGGAAAACAAATGGAAGATGCGGGAAAAGAAGCCGGGAAGTCTTAACAGACGTAGCAACCAAATTTCCGGGCAATAAGAAAGAACCGAATTTTATTCAATCGTTGAGAATATGCAGCAGACGTACAAAAATTTAGGCTGTTCCACGAGCTTAGAGGTTCACTTACTAAACTCACATACAGACTATTTTCCTGAAAAATCTGGGTGCGTTAGCGAAGAGATGGGTAAGAAATTTCATCAAGACATCAAAAAAAATGGAAAGGAGGTATCAAAGAAAATGGACTATTTCGATAATGGCTGACTGTTGCTGGATATTACACAGAGATGAACCCAATCAAGAACATAAAAGGAAAAGCACGAAGCAGAACATAAGTGATCCACGGAAACTTCGACCCATGAGATAAAAAATGTATAATATACAAGCTTTATATATATAAAGCAATACAATAAAGCTTGTACATTGTTTCAGTACAAGATTTTAAAAAAAGAAAAAAAAAAGAAGAACAAATTTTAAGAAAAAGTTTTTTACAGTCTCATATTCTCCCTTTTATTTAAAATTCTGAAATTCGAGAAATTTTGAAAGTTGCGATTTCCAAAAAAACCTGACGAGATGCGAGGGAATGAACGCCATTTTCGGATTCAGCACTAAAAAATACAAAGGAATCAATTAATGAAATTTGAGGTAAAAAAAAAAAAAAAAAAGAGTGAAAAAAAAAAAAAAAAAGAGCACAACCCAAACTTTTCAGCCCTTAGATTCTATGAATTAATAAGTATTTAAAAAGCAAGTACAAATTATGATGAGGCCTGTCTACATCTCTAAAGCTACAGCAAGAGAAGATTATATAAAGTCAAATCAATTTATATATATTTAACAAGTCAAATCAGAATATACAAAATTCGATCTGCATACATATGTATGTTTTCCTTCCTTACTCTTATTATTGTATTATTTCACACGCTTTAACGAAGGAGTAGTGGGTCCCGTTGACAAGGTTCCAATTTTCCAATCGAGCCCTCACAGACTTACGGCTGAATTAGTATAGACTATTATAATACTAATTCAGCCATAAGGCTGAGAGGAGCAGCAGGACTTATGGATTAGACCGTATGCCCTCAGCCTTATGGTTGAATATACTGAGCGGTTGGTCGGTCAATTGTTTCGCCAATTTCGACGCAAGGTTCAAAATTGTCTTCCCGCAGTGTTCTTCAATGAACGGAACGGAACGGAGTTAAAATATCTAGTAGTAATAGTATAATAGAAGTAATTATTGTGTCACTCTAAATGCAAAAAACGCAAAAAATCAACGATTTTTAATTCAGTTAAAAGAATTCAAGAGTTTGTTTTCGTAAACGCCAAAGAGAAGTTCAGAAGTATTAATACATTATTTAAAAAATTTCCGTTAAGGAATAATAAAAGAAAAGAGAAATGTATAGATAGCAGCAATAATCTACAGAGGTTCACATTTGCTTTCGGAAACCTGTATTTTTGAAATTTATTTACATAGGTTTTGTACTAAATACTGAAACACAGACTCCAACTTTTTTCCTGCTAACAGATTATTTTTTTCTCTATTTTAAGACTTACTTGTTACAAAGTTAATACCGTCAAAATATTCTTTGCAATAAAATAATTCATTCCAAAAGTGTTAATCAGTAACTCACATAATAATTCAAATACTCGAAAGTTTTGTTGAAATGTTTTAGAAGACGATATTTTTTTGTCATACTTTTTGTTTTAAATAAAAAATACAGCATAATTATCATCTACATTTGGCAATTATTACTTGTACTAATTTTTCCATATCTAAGGTGAATAAGGCAAAACGCTACACATTCAAAATAAGCTCTGTTCGAAATTTAACTATTCATGATTTTAAAGATGATAAAAATGTTCAACAAATCTTGACGCAATATGCCCAAATATCCCTCACGCATTAAAACGAAAACTGTTTGCACTGAAGTCCCTACAACATTCCACGTTAACATGAAGGAATAGAGGATTTATCTTATGATAAATCAAACAAACTCAAAGTTTAGAGCTGTAAATTTTATAGAAAATTTAGAAGAATAACTTGCAATACAAATTAACCCTGAAATTTTTAGACAGGTCATTACATGGACACAATGGACGACCAGCAAGAAGAAAATTCTTCGTCAACGACAAAACAATGAAAATACGCCAGGCATTCGCAAATTTTCAAAAATCAGAATTTAATATATTTGGGGCTGAAGGATGAATTGCTGTGAAGCGAAACCCAAAAGAAGAATTAAATTAGAAAAACCTATTGCTCACTGTTAAGCATGAAGGTGGAAGTACACTCATTGCCATAAAAATTTGCGCACCAAGAAAGAGTCGTCAGAATGAAAAGAAATTTTACATATGTACTTTGATATAAGTAAATGATTAGAAAATCAAAGAAAAAGTATCATTTATTGCAGAAAAAAGTACACTTGAACGGAAGTTTTAGTACTCTGTTTGACCACCTCCAGCGCGAATGGACGATGCGATACGAGCGGGCATTGAGGCATACAAATTCCGTACGGTGTCCTGAGACATCTCGTTCCACAGTTGCTGTAAACGCGCCTCTAGTTCGGCCAGTCTCGTAGGCTGTCCAACTTGCCCTCCCAAATGATCCCAGATATGCTCGATTGGTGACAAATTTGGGGATCCAACAGGCCAGGTAAGGGTGTTAATCTGGCGGAGGCAGTCTTGTGAGATGAGTGCTGTGTGTGGCCGAGCACTGTCTTGTTGAAAACAGGCTCCTGGGAGCCCTGCTATGAGTGGCAACACATGTAACTGAAGGATGTCATGGACGTACCGCTGGCCTGTCATTGTGCCATGGATCAATATTAGGGGTGACCGTGTATCGTAAGCAATGGCACCCCATATCATCATACCAACTGTGGGAACGGTGTGTCGCTGTAAAGCGAAGGCAGGATTGAGACGTTTACTACGGGGCCTTCACACACGAACACGATTGTCATTACTGGTCAAATTGAATCTAGATTCGTCGCTGAAGACGACCTGGTTCCATTCCATTAAAGTGCGCGACACCACTCCAAACGGAGGCGTCGGTGGGTGGGTGTCATTGGCAGCACACGTAATGGGCGCCGCGATGCCAGATGTCCTCCAACCAGCCGCCTTGCGATGGTTCGGGAAGACCCAGGGACCCGTAATCAAGCTGCTGCCTGTGTCTGACAGCGGCCAATGAGGCAGCTGGCTCTACGCGTGCGTGTAGTATGATGTGAAGGTTTTCTCGACGACTGGCCTCTCGAGGGCGTCCTGAGCCTGGTCGCCGTGTAAATGACGTCTCTTCTGTTCACTGGTTCCAAATCCTCTTCACAGTAAAATCAGAATGGCCTATCTGACGAGCTACTCGCCGAGCTGACCACCCAGCTTCCATCTTCGCGATGATTCTTCCCCTCTAGAACTCTGACAGCTGCTGATATTGGCTTCGATGGCGGCGTAACGGCACGTCTACCTCAGCGTTTCCTTAACAAAAGATTAAGTGCACTCAAACAAGCCCTGCTTACCTGTTTTATACGTCAAGAAGAAAGAAGTTCAACGCCCTCTAGTGGCATCACGCAATGTGCAATCCCGCTGCATTTCTAATCATTTGCATATCTACCCGACATGTACCTTCACGCTAAGTTTCGTTACCCTCCCACATTTATTTCTTGGTGCGCATTTTATGGCAATGAGTGTATAACGCTTTATGTTTCGCTGCCTCCGAGATGGGAAATTTACGTTTTATAGAAAATAATATGGGTCAATATAAGTATATAAATATTCTTAATAAAAACCTGAAAGCATCAGGAAGAAAACTGGAGATGAAAAATACATTCAAGTTCTATCAAGATTACAAATATATAGCCTTAAAGTACATGAAATGTGTAATTTTAAGTAAAATGTATCTAAGGAAGTATTGGTATCGGTTAAATATAAACTCTTTGTTCAAAGTGTTTGAATATTAACGTAAATTCATTTTTAGAACTTTCTAAATAAGCGATTTTTCGTACCAAAAACGCTTCGAATAACTTTTTCGAAAACAAGTAGATTTTAATAATGATTAGTAGTATATATCTCGGTACTTGTAATCACAATTTTTCCTTTACGTAACTTCACTGTACTATTATAACAATTCAGTTAATATTTCTTTCCTTCCACTTTTATTTTTTTTAACTCTGTTCTAGAATGTGCATGAGTAGTATATTTAGGTGTTATTTTTTTGCTGTAATCTAGAATATGTGAGCCTAGAACGCACTTTTTTTTTTCAATTTTCACTGCGATCTAGAATGTACGAGCATATCATATTTAGGTGTTACGTATGTATTCTTCATAACAAATACATAAGTGTACCAAGGTATGTATGGATGGATTGAGTGGCAATGGAACATATTACTCACACGTTAACTTAAGTTCACCTCTATGTACTACATACAGTATGTGTGCGCGCACTCTCATTATATCACTGATTCGTACCATAATTTAAATGCATTTTCATAGATATGCATGCATAACGTATTTATGTAATTATTCCTTCTTTTATACATAATGTGTCTACTATACTAATGCAATAGACATATTTCTTTGTAACACCCATGACGTTAAGAATTGTAACACGTTTTCTGCAAACCATACCAGTGTAATGTAGCATCAATTACTATCTGGTCAACTATTCTCAGGCTAGGTTGTGGTATAGCAGATACAAAGTACGACAGTGAATCGGGCGATTTTTAAAATGTTATCAAGAATGAATGATTAGTTTTACTTACTTAAAATACACAAGAACACACAGTAAATATTAAAGCATTAGTTTTCAAATTGAAAAAATAAAATTTATTTTTAAAAAAATAACGTCTTTTAAATGCCCACCATCCCTCCATACGCATTCGGAAAGTCTTTTGCTAATTGCTTCTGCTAATGACGAGAAGGGCAGCGTGGACACCATTTAACGGCCTCTCTCACTGCCGTTATGTTCTTGGGTGTACGCACTGTTTTTCACTAATCTCTTTTATTTACAATTGAATCAGTGGCCACAAAGTTTCGTACCCAATTTTTGATGGCATGGGCTGATGGAAAAACATTATTACGATCAATCTTGAACTCTCTTCAAAATTCACGCTGAGCGTTCACGTAATTGTTGCTGTTTTTATAAAATGCATTTATAGCATACGCACATTGAACTCCAGTCCACTCCACCATTGTTACTACAAATGCTTTAACATTTTTTACAGGTGGTAGAACCGTTCTTCCCACTCCCGTCAAACCAAAGCTAGCGTTCTTGCCAAAATCGTTCTGAGCGCCAGCATGTCCGGAATCTTCCTATAAGATATCTTACCTGAATTTTTTCCAATGATCTTCCAGTTACCACACAAATG
>KK113087.1:845607-866292 GCA_000611955.2 Stegodyphus mimosarum | reverse complement strand
ATGGAGAGTCAGCCCTCATTCGCTGCAACATCAAGAAATTACGGTCTCCAATTGGCGGCCGCCATAGCCAGACCCTCAGATATTGCTAGAAATTAAATGCAATGCCTGTTCAGTCATCAAAATATTTGCTTCTTTTGACCATTAACTGTCTTTCTTATTTACCTCTTGCTCATACCTTAGTTACGGGACAGCATTTAAATGCGCTATTTCCGTATACACATATTCCACTGCAAAATCTGCTTATTTCGTTCCCCTCTACATGGCTTAACATGCTTGCATATATTTAGAACCAACCTGTGTTAAAGATTTTATGCAATCGTCGACTAACAACAATAAGTGATATTTATTTGTCAAAGACAAAATTACTTTTATCGCTAACAAACAGCAACACCACCTCTAAGATATATTAAACTTTGATTAAAAAAGTGTAATTAATGTCTTAATTTTTATTAAAAATGTACTATCGTTTGAAGAGGTAAATGGCGACAAATATCATTATTTTTACAACTGCTCTTTGCGATCTGCCTACGATTTTATATTTTCAGTCGGACAAGCTGAACCTCTGCTTATCCGAATAGGGAAGGATCTGATAATCCATGCTCTATTATATTTTTATAATATGAATCACAAATGAATTTTTTAGGAACATTCGAACATAATCTCAGGGAAATGCATTCCATTTTGTTAACTCTAGTTTTGAAGCCTAATAAGGCAGTAAATTGCACAGGGGGAACTGATTAAACACTCTGCTAATCTCAATTCAGTAGCCGTGAATAAAAAATTACTCTTTCAAACACACATAGCGCAAGACAAGCAACTTGACCAAGGTTTCGGAATCCGAAACGTACTTGCCGTCTTAATGACCGAAAACCAGAGAAGCATGAAATTTCAAGCGTAAAAAATTATCCAAATTAATGATATCTGATAGTTATGGAACAAATACCTACAGCTCTGCAAAAATGCGAGGAGAAAAAAAAGTCATGGATGAGCTCACATTCTTTGTTGTTGTTGTTAAAAGCATGAAATACGGTTTGTAAGTATCAGATTCACTGGCCACCACTTTTCTTTGAAAATCGGATAATACAATAGCGATGCAGTTTAAGAGTTCTCTTCGCCCTTCTCGTCCACATCCTCGAGAAAGAAACACTTTCACAAATATCTGAGAACTTTTAATCGCATTAAAGTACGTTTACCTTGCGATAAAAGAAATTTCCCAAGGTGACCGGTGAGACCGAATCCGGACACCCGGCCGGCTTACTATGACTATTCGGGTATCGTCCGAAATCCGCAACTGTACAACTCTTTGGCCACACAGAAGCGCGGCGTGAGGAGCTTAACAGAAACTTTTGTTGATTCTGTGTACTGAAATTTGAGCATTTTAAACTGATATTTACAGATATCTTAAGTACTGCATTTAAAATTTGCAAAATTATAATATATCAGATATATATCAGATTGTATTAAATTCATCAACTACAAATATATATCCGGCACATAAAATTATTACAAAACTGTTATCTGTACAATGCAGTTTGTTCAAGTACAATACCAATCAAACCTGTTGTATGAGATAATTTGCTTCCGAATTTAGTAAGAATTTCAGCTACAGAGATGCGCAAAAGATTACATCATCTTAATACTTTGATGATGTTGCATTAGAAGAAATTAGAACTGTGTTTCGCTTTTTCTGCAGCATTCCAAGTGATTTCACCAGCTTTCTAAGGATAAAACTGCTTTACGTAACGAACCATCATTATCTAGAACCGATGTCAGGAGATATAACAATTAGTTTATTTATGCAGTACCTGAAAGGTTTAATTTATCTAATGCTATTTTTGTCCTGTTTCTTCTATGTCTTCTGTCAGTCTGACCCAAATATAAAATTTGATGGGATTCAAAAAGCAAGCGAAGACGTAAATTCAAAGAGATAGCTAAGCAACTCGCCTGGAAAGCTGTTTCTGTTGTTAACATCAAGTCCAGGCTGATTTTTGAGCAGTCCAAGCTGGCTACGGTGAAGGATTTCTTTCACGTAATATTTATTGCTTACGTTAAGATGTCGCCAATAATTTAGAGCAGGGTTATGTAATTAATAAATCTACTTACTTAATTATGTAAATATTTAAGATTTTTGTTACTTTTATCATTTTAATGTTATATTTCTTAACAGTTCCATCATTTGAATGTTACATTTTTTAACAGTTTCAGACTTCTAGTTCAGCCCCAAGATGATTGGTGATGAACGTTTTTCGACATGTCACACAATGTCTATCAGATTCATATTCTAAATAGGAAAGAGGGCAGTGGTCGCCGAAAACCATTTACACTATTACAGAACTGATATCTTGTTCCCCTACCAACTGTATTTTATTCATTAGTCACAGACGTTTTATTCCAAAAGGCGAAGCGGAACTTTGAGCCTAAGATATGCGCGCGAACTTAACGGCTCAGCTGAAGGGGGGAAAAGGCATTCACTCTTTTTAAGATAAAATTAAGTAGCTGTGCATTTTATTGCATAAAAAAATATAGTCAATGTGATAATGCCATTCAAAATTTTAAGACTGAAATAGTTCCTCAACGCATGAAAACAATTCCACTGAAAAGACATCTAAGCAGAGGTGTGAACTTCGTGTGCGTTTCTTAAACTCGAAATTCCGCTAGTATAAGACAGCTTAAAGGACCGGTCGCCAAGCAAAGAAGCTCATTTCAAAAAATGAGATCGCAACCCGTCAAGTTCAAGACCACGTAAAATGGACTACTTAAGAATATAAAATAGTTATTTTTTCAGATGAATCTAAATTTAACCTGAATGGTTCGAATGGTACGTAACAGATGCAATGAAGAATTTAGCCACGATTGCGTCCTGTCTATCTACAGTGAAGCATTCAGATCTGATACGATCTGTAAGTAATTTTAAAATGCAAGAATTGATTGACTTGAATTAATTTATACTCTCTAGAAAATCTCTGGAACAAGATCGGAGGGTGTTTAAAAAGAAACTCGACAAATTAAACGCAACTACGGGATCTACGAAAAACTCCACGAACAAATCCAAAATCTCATTTTACATATAACCTCGTTTTCTGCAGCCGTCATTAAGGTATGGGAGTCCCACCAAATATTAGTGCCAATGTTACAACAACAAAGAATTTTATTCTTTCTCCAGCTTGTTCTGAAATACTACTCCTCCCCTCTGTCAATAAATACAACAACGATTTTGTGCCTCTAATTTTTTAAACAAGTTGCATTAACTGCGATTTCAATTAATTTATATGACAAATATATAAGAGATACCAAATGTCATATGCTTGTTTTTTCCCCATTATTTCTTGAAATTCATGGTATTATGTGGATCAGTTATTATTTTCCGTAAAAAACACCGAATACAACATGCGATGCATTTTTTGGCACATCACTATAGGGATAATGGATGTAATGTGTTGGTTACATCAAATATCTGCAGAGAGAAGATGGCAATTAGGTTACTACTTTATGAAATGGTACGTTACCCCAAAAAATAAATAAATGCTTGCTTGACAATTAAAAAAGATTTTTTTTTCTTTCCACTCCGCTTTTGTTTGTGCATAATCAACCTAACATAGTTCACCCTACATTCCAGTAGGTCTGGTAACTTTTAATTTTTGTGTGCTCGTCATATTTGTTTTTCAAAGTGTTGCATATTTTTTTAAGACTTTAGGCTTTTGTCACACCTATCAACATGGAATAAACAACATTTTATTAAAAAAAAATTATGAATGTGTTTACTAAGCATTTTCAGTTCAATGTAATTCTAAATGGCACAATTTAACCTCAGTTCTTCTAACTGTGCTTTTAAAACATTCCCTTTTCCGTTGAAGATATTGTTTATTATCTTAAAAGATGAACTAAAAAACAGAAATCATTAGCGATCGCATATAACATATGACTATTAGAGTCCTTCCAATCAAAAAATTATTTGATTGATGACATTAAGATTACGGCTTTATAAATGAGGGAAGTCCTCTATTTCACTGATAAGACTACCAGTCAGAAGAATTTTCTGAATATGTTCAATTATAAGAAGGCCTATATGCAACGTGACACTTTTTTACTTCTCGAAACCGGAAATAAGCTTGCGTTGGAATATGAGGAATGTCAAACAGAGAAATGAGTAAGAGAAGAATAAATACAGTTAGTGTAGAAAGTATTCGTACAGTTAAGTGTTATGATTTAAAAATGCCTCGTTGATAAAAAGCTATACATTCCACAATAAGTAATTAAATATGTATAATGAAATATACTTTAATATTTCCATGTGAAATTTACATGAAAATATATGTATGCACAAATAAGACATTTACAAAACAAAAACAATTCATCATCTCGTGGTGTAAAAAGTATTTGTACATTACACATAATGTTGAATATTTTCATAAATATATTTAAATTAATATCTTGTATGATATCCTTTCGCGTGAATAGCTTTCAAATCCCACTCTTGTTTAGGAGCAGTTATTAAACCATTTTTTATTAGAAAAGTGCCTGGATCTAACGTTTTTTCTCAAGCGTTTCCCAAAAATTCTCAATGGGATTGAGGTCGGGTGACTATGGAGGAAATTTCATAAACTTTGGGGTGTTATAAAACATCCAGAGCCGTGTATTTATGGCTGTATGCTTTGGGTCATTATCATGCATAAAAACATAGTCACTATCCAAACCCATTTTTGTCGCCCTACACCACAAATTATTTTTCAAAATATCAATGTATAGCAAATGGGTCATAACGCTAACTTAATTATGATGAATAAATTTACCGACACTGCAAGCACTCGCAGAACCTCAAACCAACAAGCTTCCACCTCCATGTTTTACTGTTGGTAGTAAAAAATCCTTGAAATGCATTTCTGTATTTCGTTTCCTCCAAACTATTCGCCTCTCCTCTGATCCAAAAATACTGAATCTACGTTCATCTGAAAAAAATAATGTTCTTTCAGAGCTTTGTGCTTTCACTCACGTATTTTTGGTGAAGGATAATCGTATCATCCGACTGCTTTCACTCACAAAGAATTCTCATCTCGCAACACTGCCATATAAACCTTGTTTTCTGCATGCATTTCGATTTGTACTTATGGATACTGCTCTTCCCATGTTTCTCAATTCTGCTATAAGTTTAGGAGCACTTATTTTCAGATCTTTCTTCAACAAATGTGCCAGATCGTCTGTCAATAGATGTAAGTAGATATGGTCGTTCTGAACGAGCACTATTTTGTACTGCTTGAGAGGTAATAAACTTTAGAATAATCGACTGCATAGTTGAACGTGGTCTGCCGACTAAAACTGAAATTTTATTGTATGATTTACTGTCTTTACGAAGCTTTAAGATTAATTCTCTTTCGGAAACACTCATTTCTTTACCTTTACGAACGATATTAAAATTTTACGTTTCTTATCACATTTGAAGTTACAACCAGTTATTTTATATAAGCCGCAAGATAAATAACGTCAGTTATCAACGAAAAACTGACGGAACCCATTAGAAAATGCTACCAAAATTTGCATTTGTTTGAATGTACGAATACTTTTTACGCATTAATAAATCCCCAATTCTTATTTTCCCGTACATTTAAAAGCTAATTCAATATCTTTCTGTATTCCTTTTTTACACTCGTATTTGGAAACGTTTTTTAATTAGTTACTGCCTTTTGAAGAAGCTTCCACAGAAGTAGCACGCCAAAACAATAGTTTCTTTCGTGAAACCACTTTTGTACGAAGAATTTCTACACTCAACGTATGTTAGAACACAGTCACATTTTGTTCATGGAAAGCATGGTTAAATTTTGCAATTGTATATTTCCAGCATTAAATGTTAAAGGTGATGAGTGATCATGTGTTCAGAGGTATTAAGAATACCATTCACAGTAGGCGCCGCTTAATGTGATAAAGATTAATGTTATCATTCGGTTATTGTTATGGAATTGCTTAAGCTCCGCAGTTGGTATATAAAAAGCATGGAAAATGCATTGCTTATTGTAATCAATCGGTCTGTTAATGTTATCAAAATATTATTTAATGAATTTTTTAAACTGAAATAATATTGTCAAATAAAAGTTAGATCGAAATATAGTACAGAATTTTCAAATGACAGAGTAAGGAATTCAGCCGCCAAGAATTTGATTTCAGACAATAAGTCTTAGAACCGCGTTATAGAGATTTATTCAAAAAAAAAAAATAAAATCTTAACTTTCAACATTTCAATAAGGGGTGAAATTGAGTAACTAAAAACGTCTCTAACTAACATGAATTGCGAGGAATTTAACTCTTGAGTGGACACTGATGAAAAAAACTGAAGTTGCAGCATTAATGACAGAAGAAAATATCTGCCTGCCACTTAAAATTCTGGAAACATTATGAATACGAATAGTTAGCATAATAATTCCGCATAATCAACTACTAATGGCTTTTTCTTAATTAAAATATTGTCAAAGTTAAGCATTTATAAGTTTATAACCATAGTTAAATTAAAGCCACTGATAGTTTGCAAGCTATTTTTCCCAGTGCTTAATGTTATCAAAATAGTCCTGGACAAACGTGATCATACTAAGCGATGCTTACTGTAATTCGACCGAACAATTATTTGACAGTCTGTACAACTCGGTTATATCATAAATATAGCTCAGTAAATGATATAGTCAACGCGAATACAATTAAACATGAATTTCAGCCTGATTTTAAGGCGTACACTTCAAAATTTAAACCCTACGCATATAAGTCTGCAGTATATAAACTTCAGTATCGTCTAACAGTCCCTGACTTTCCAGAAATATACAGAAGTATACTTTAAAAATGAATACTGTATAGAACACCTTATGAAAACACGAATGAAATTTCACAAACGGCTGTCCTTACTGAGACCGAACGCCTCTTTCATATGTTATGCATTTTGTTGGGTTCCTAATCATTAAATGACTTAAAATTTGTATTATGCTTTTTCAATAAAAAAATTAAATAAAAAATAATCAAATTTTAACTTTAAAAACCATGATTTTGATCGTAGACGATCTTCAGCGGTCCTGAAATCTTAACAGCTCCTCTCCGATGCTTTTAAACTTTCATTTATTAATTGTTTTAATCAGCTTCTGATCTCCAAACTGAGCCGTATTTCCTAAATAACTATTAAGATTGTAGTTTATCTAATGTTAAATTTTGAAAGCAACATAAATTCTTTTTTGTTATTACTTAAAAGTAGAGAATAATTTAGTCCAGGGGCTAGTTAATGGGTGCTTTGGGATAATGTAAAATTTCATTATGTATCGTCGCAGCAGCAACAATGCTCAGTGGGGAGAATTTTGCATTATGGGAGTGGCAATAGGGTAGTAGGAAACATTTTTGAGCTGCAGTATGTTAATTGAAAAGTGCAATGTAAATTCTTTTAAACCGTTCCAAGTTTTTCAACTACCACCACCAGTTGTATAGTATTTATAAGTTCAACGCTTATTCTCAGCCATTTGCAAAATGAGGTATAAGATTTGATGCGGAAAGCAGTATGAAAAGCAAACCAATGAGAAAGGCAAAGAAATAATCCATAGGAGACTTGTCACATGATATCAATAACTCCGCTCCGCAACCCTTTGAGAAGCCTTATATGTAAGTGTCAAGTCATTTTGACTGACATATATAATTACTAAACAATAGATTTCCGCTACAAATTTTTTAATACGTTGGAAGGGAAAATATTTAAACTGATTAACGGCAAAATTGAATTGTATTAGAGCTCCAAATAAAGCCCATACACATATAAAAAAATTCGTTTTTCATTTTAATCTGAGTGTCAAATACATATTTATGCAAGTGAAGGAATTTTACTTCATTTTTTTTATTTATCTTTTTACACAGTTTAAAAAAAAATGAAATATTTCGTTTCCGAAAAATAAAATACGAAATCTATCATTTTTGACAACTTTCAATAATGAAATAGTTTTTATTCCTTTGACAACATAATTAAAATGAGCAATGGAAATAATTTTTTGTTTGAGTAAAACAATTATTTTATTTGCCAAATATTATTGTAAATGCTTGTTATCTTTTTATATTCTTTAGATCAACAAAAAATTAAAAGCATATAAAAGAATTAATAACAAACTTAATTTCGCTTGGCCTGGAAGAACTAGCGATTGGGATAATTAGAATTTTGAATATATGCAGTTCGGATTATCAGAGTTCTACAGTACATTTAAAACTTCGTTACTTTATACACAAGCTTCTGCAAATTGTTATGGATTTCTGGAAAACCTGTTGCTGAAGCATATATTGCTATCATTCCGAATAATTTATTATACATTAAGTGTATTTAATAATATTTTCAAACAAAATACCTACAACATATTAACCAATATTAATTTATTTCAATATTTGGCAAGACGTCCTTAGGCTTTTAACAATGCTTGAATTCTTTTGGGCATATAACTTTGGTGTTGAAGACCTTTTGACATATCCCATATTCTCTGGGCTATTTGAATAAATTAATCTATCTTTGCTAATTTTTCCTTCAAGGATTTTATTTTTGAAAATATATCATACTCCTGCAATGGAGTTCATATCTATTATCACACTTAATGCCTTCAGGAGTAAAATAGCTTTTCAGGATCCTAGATGTATGGAATGGGCATTATTTTGTTGAAAAATAGTATCTTCTCCAGGAAACTATAAAATAAGCTGCAGAAAGAAATCTCCTTGAGTTTCCCTTAATTATTTCGATGTGGCCGGCACCATAAACATATATGCAGGTCCAAATAATTAAAGACGAACGATGTTTAATTACAATGCAACTTTCTTTACTCCTCCGTGCCCTCCTATGAATATGTTAATACTTGATGAATGCTGTCAGTAAGTATTTGGACTGAAGTCCCATCGAATAAAACAACCTATTCACAAATATTTCGTTCAATCGATGCTGTAGCCGGACAGCACGCAAGGAACAGAATTAGAGGAGACACAATAACACGCAACTCTTTTTCCCCCGTTTTAATTTCTGATTTTATATTCAATAAATTTAATCGACGATTCAATGCAAAGCCATATATTTAAATTAATTAATAAGAATTTTACTTTATCACTGAGTTAAAAAATAATAAGTCCTTTTTCACAATTTAAATTTATAGGGATGCGTCGCATATTCTTAAGAAGACGCTCTTGATTTCAAGATTTTTTTCTTTACAACATCAGACAGATAAAATATAAATTAAAAATTATCCAAAAAATGGTTCCCGGTATGTAATTAATAAAATTTTGGCGGGTTTCTCTCCCCCACCCCCCAAAAAACTTTGATGTTTTGGTTATTGTGATATGATTTTTAATGGCCGAACATTTGGCGGTTAAAAGCACTCGTCAGATATTAGGGACGAGCCCATCGGCCGACTCATCACCGAGAACGCTGCCCACGGAATGGTCAATTTTACACCGGAGAGAAAGAGGAAGCTCTGTCCTAAATATGATCGAGAATACCCGAGGGGCGGATCCGAGGTCTCTAACATATCTTTCGCTTCCAACATCATGAGCAAACTTTCGGCTCGATAGTATTTTAAATGCTCCATGCCACAAAGGCATTTAAAATAATGTTGCGTTGTACGGGTTCGTGGATTTGAGAGTATCCGATGAAAACACGATGCAGAACAATAAAAAGCACAATTTATTTACAAGAATCACTATTTACAGCACAGTTCCAAAATTACGTTTAAAAGCGTCGAAAATCTACAATAAATACGCTGAAACAATCAGGAACACAGCTTCAGGCTGTAACTGTAAAGGTAGCTTCACGGCAATACTAAACTTATAATAAACACCGTGGAACGATCACCAATACACTGTCAAGCTATTCTGTAAAGGTAGCTTCACGGCAAAGCACTATCTCGATCGCTTTCCGTTCACAAAACTCTCGCGTAGCTTAGCACTCACAGTAAGCAGCTATTCTCACAACGCTCACACACTAATCACAATGCTCGCAACAACCGGCTCTCCGATACGCAAATCAAGGGTTTATATAGCTTTTCCTTAAGTTCCACAGGTTTCGAGAAATATCTCGACAGGAAGTTATTCTAGAAGCTTCCCGATTGGACCATGGGATATCACAAATTTGGTCGCCAAATGGGCAATAAAGTCGCCAATCTGGCAACCCTACCATACACTATTTTATGGCAACCCTAGTGCTATGCCGAAAAGCTTACATACAGGCGCAACCGCCGAATTTTTCGCAACAATAATGCATGAAGCATTAATTTAAATAATGGCATGGTGTCATTACTTTTCTGTACACTTACAAACATCCAAGGCTTCTTCGAGATTCAAACCTGGGCACAAGGCTATGGCAGCCGCCTCTTCCACCACTATGGCAATAGGGCGGCTATTGGGGAGTAATGGATTTTTACATTAAAAGTTCTTAGAAACCTTTATTGTTAGCATTCCTGGATAGATTATAAGATGTTGTCGCATCGTGCTGAACTGGATGCAACAATAAATATATGTAGAGGATCGGCTACATTTTTTGTACGATCACACAAATCAATCAATGTTGTACACAAATCAATCAATAGATTGATTAATAATAACTATAAGGCCATTAACTACAAGAATTACAACATAATTACTACGCATTAAATTAATATTGATGATATTTGCAACAGAGGAAAAATCCGACCGACCGCGGCGACGACGGAACGTGAAGTCAGACAGACAAAGAGCTAGAGATTTGGGCACGCAAAAAAGAAAACTCTCAGTTAGTGTCGGCACAACCTTAACCCTTTATGTCCCAAATTACTTTATTTTCTGAAAAGTTTGAAACTCTTTTATTATATTTCTTTATGCATGACAAACGTTTCACATTAAACTTACAAATTAACACAGACCCACAATTTTATTTTTAGTCCGATGTGATCTAGAATATTATAACAGTTAAAAATTCTATCTTTTCGCGTGATTACTTAACCGAGTTAACTTATTTCATTTGTAGATTGATTTGCTTATTTGGGTAAAGCCTTAATGTCAATTTTTAGCAGAATTCTATCAAATTCCTGGAAGTTTGGCACACATATGTATTTGCAATGACAGTACAATATCCGTATGTTTACCATATCCATATGTTAGGAAGAACAACCATTACTGTTTAAGAAAGAACAACCTTATGATAGCAAAACTTCTGTCTTTTAACCATGAGATAGGAAAACAGTCTTCCAAATTAATACTGTGTAGAAACTCTAATAAAATTCTCTGAATATAATCCTCACCTAGAGAACAAGCGAAGGTCGTAAAAAGAAAATAATGTCACGTACTTTGCAGCTATGCCTAGAGGAAATAATTTTCCTACATTTTCAAAAGCAGTGATTTGTCTTTACTATTACTTCCTTCCCTTCAGTGTTTTTTCGATGAACGAGGCGGGAGTTCAAAATATAAGCCCCTTCCTTTTTATATGGACTAAAAAGTATAACAAAATAAAGTTACGCAATATATGGGACCAACAAAAAAAGTGTCAGGCCGGGCGTCCAACTTTACATACAAGAATTCTAGTTACATAAGACCAAGGGTTAAAAAAATACGGTACTTACGTACTATCGCAACAATTTTACTAAAACTAGCCAAATTTTCAGAAAGTGCCAAACTGGCAACCATGTGCATAGCCATTCCAGAAACCATGCTCATAACAATCGTTTCAGTCATGCAACACCACCATTTTCGTACGCGTTCCATTTTGTTATATTCCAAGTTCCAACGGTTTTTATACGAGGCAAAAGATCGTGGTATTTTTTGCCTCGTACTTAGTTTTAAAATATGAGCTTGTGGAATTCGCCAGCAATGGAAGAAACTACGGTAAAATTTCGGCAGTAATACAGATTTTTGCTCAAAATTTTTGAAAGGAAACAACGACGAAATGCGTTTTCTAGATAGCCGCTGTTGCCAAAAGTTGGACGAAGCCGATTCTCTGATGTTTTTTTAAGTGAAAATAGACCTCTGTGCACTTCGGGAGAGAAACTTAACAAGAAAACACACACACACAGAAAGATTGGAAGAAGAATGTGTTTTATTTTTTTAATGTATGACATAAACCTTATTCAATAATTCAAATTTGTATTTTAAATTGGTAAAATATCTTTTCTATGTTGATACTGTTTACCAAACTTACTATAAATATCGATGGTTTGGAAATTTTTTTAAAAAAGACGGCGTGAAAACTAGCAATTTGCACATGCTAAGTAGCTTTTACATTTTCATCCGTAAAAAATCGCCAAACTGCTCCAAGATGGTTGTGATAGTACGTTAAGTACCAAAAACACTTATTTTAAAGTAAGTATGTAGAAAAAAAAAATGCAGTTTTCATACATATCAATATAAAACTCCGATGGCTTCACAAAATTTCACAAATTCTTCTGACGATTGGATGACTTTTTTTTTAAATCACGTAAAACTTCCCTACAGCAAGCTTAAAAAAAAGCCAAATGGGCTATTAGTCTCGAAACAATCGAATTTTACATTTTACATCGAATAATTTTAAATGTCCAAATCACTTTTCAAACTGTTGCCACCAAATATTATCTCCCTGCATTATATTTATAGAAACTAAATAATGAAGAATCTACATAAATATGTGCACGTTTCTCTTATTGTGAAAAAACAACAGTATCTAGAGTCATCAAATTTTGAATAATATAGTTCTACACTTGAACATAGGCACCTGGAATACAAAATTAGGAATTTGCTTTGTTGCCTGTTTCACATTTTATAAAATTTTAATGAATTTTTGATTAAAAAACTCAACAATTTCAAAGCAAGCAGTAGTAACACTGTATTGGAATGAAACATTATCTCCAGTGGGCGAGACTACCTATTGGAAATTCTAAAGATACGCTGTTTTTAAATGTTTTTAGCCCTAAGTGGCATTAGCCCAAATGCTCTTGAAACATGTATATGTCTGTAAATTTAAAAAAAAAAAAAATTCGTTTAGGCGTAATATAAAATCTGAAAGCTTTCATAATTTTTTTTTTATATAATTTCTTGCCCTTGTAGTTTATAGAATGCATTCCTCATTACTCCTGTCATGTGACTATGTTCTCCAAAACGATCACATTATAGGAGCAAATAGCAGTAAAAGACCAATTTTAGGCCATTTGATGTGGGAAACATGAAAAAGAAATTGCAACCTTAAATGAGATTCGAACTAAAGATCTAATTTTCAGGTGGATGCGCTAAAATTTTGAAATTAAGAAACCTTAATCCTAATTAAACATACCTTATTATATGTGAGAATATACACAGTCCAGTCACATTAATGTGACCATCTGTCAAAAGCCAGAATAACCACCTTTCGCAGAGCGGACTGCTGCGAGACGTGCAGGAAGAGAGTCACATAGGTCCCTGAAGGTGTTCTCTGGGATGTTGAGCCATGCCGACTCTAATGCCGTGGCCAGCTGCGCTAGATTACGCGGTTGAGGATCCATGGCGCGAACAACTCGATCGAGATGGTCCCACAGATGCTCGATTGGGTTTAAGTCAGGTGAGTTTGCTGGCCAGGGGAGGACGGTAAACTCATCCTGGTGCTCTTCGAACCACGCACGTACACTGGCAGCTGTATGGCACCTCGCATTGTCCTGCTGGAAGATGCCATCATCCTGAGGAAAAACAATGCGCATGTAGGGATGAACATGGTCCGCAAGGACAGATGCGTACTTGTATTGATCCATTGTGCCTTCCACAATGATCAGTGAACCTAGAGAATGCCAGGAAAACATTCCCCAGACCATAATGCTCCCGCCTCCAGCTTGGACCGTTCCGGCAATGGTTGCAGGGTGGTTCCTTTCAGAGGTTTCACGCCTTATACGCCAACGTCCATCTGTCCGATGGAGCATAAAACGCGATTCATCCGAAAACGCAACCTGTCGCCACTCAGTGGACGTCCAGCTGCTGTACTGGCGTGCAAATTCTAGCCTTCGCCGTCGATGAACAGCAGTCAGCATAGGTGCACGAACCAGGCGTCTGCTTCGGAGGCCCAGACGCAGCAATGTTCGCTGAATAGTACTTTGGGAGACACTTTTGGTAGCCCCTTGGTTCATTTTGGTGGTCAGTTGCTCAACGGTAGCCCGTCTATCTGCCCGAACGCATCTCCGCAACCGTCGTTCGCCTCTGTCATCTATGGCCCGTGGTGCACCACATTTGCCACGTCGCTGATTTTGGACAGTCCCATTTTGCCATGCACGGTACACTTTTACCACGGCGGCACGCGAACAGTTCACAAACTCAGCCGTTTCGGAAATGCTTCCACCCTTGGCCCGAAAGCCAATGATCATGCCCTTTTGGAAGTCGGATAAATCGCTTCGTTTCTGCATTACGTCAACGATTGAAATGTTTTCCGAAGCCCTCACACACCCTTTATATACGCTCAACTGCACTGTGCTGCCACCTGCCTTCTGTGATTGGTTATTTAACTCTGACATGGAAAGTACGTGGTGGTCACATTAATGTGACTGGACTGTGTATAACAAAGTAAAATTAAATCAAAATTATCATACATATAGAGCTTTTCAAATAAGATTTGTAGGGCAAATAAAGTTCAAAATAAACTGCAATTCCACGACCTGAACTCTTTAATTTTACATTTATCTCTCATACACTACCATGCTGACTGGATAGCAATACGTGTATATTGTTTAAATAATGTGCAATTGATTTTACTATCTTAAAATATTATGTATTAATTATATTTAAAATATTTTTTCTTTTTTTTTTTAACTAGTCAAAAACTTCAGTTCAGGGTACTGCCTACTTGTATGAACTTGTATCTTGTATGAATAAAATGCAACTGATTTTACAATTTTGAATTAATATCATATATTAATTACATCTAAAATAATCTTTTAATTAGAATCCCCCCCAAGCAGCGTTTTGAAGAAAAGACACCATTGTCTGTCTTTTAAGTTGACAGCAGCTTAAAGAGAGACAATTTAAAAGGAACTAAACTCTTAAATTGCTTATACTTTTTCATATCAACTTAAAGTGATCCTAAAAACTAATGGTATTACTTATAGGTTTAAAAGTAAATGAATGCTACATTAACTGTACAAATGTTTGTAAGTCATTATTAAAATTCACATTTTCTTTAAATTCAAAAAAAAATATCAAAATCATCTAGATGTTTTTTTTTTTTTTTAAATTTTATATGCTTAATTCTGTACACTTGTTTATCTTTCATCTTAGGCTTTTTTTTAAAAAAAAGACGACACCCAAAGCGAAAAATCCAATTTTATGCCTTATGAGTTATTCTTATGCTTATCTAAGTATTTTTATATATATATATGCAGAATTATTGACACTGTTTAATTTATTCTTTTTATCTATGGTACTTTGTCAATCGCAGTCCATCTACTACAAAAAAATTAGGCAAAATTTAAGTCTCAAATCTTGGTTAAATTTTAAAAAGGAGGAAATTCCTCATATAGTTAACAGTTAAAGATTTTGTAAATGTATTTTGCTAAACTACGTGATTTTTCGCCAAAAATGAAAGTCTTCTTCAAACACACTGGGCTTGGTGTAACCTTGATTACAAGTGTTAGTTATTATTCTTGAGTAAAGACTCCTTTTTTCCCCTTTATCACGCATTTTCGAAAAAAAAAAAAAGGATTAAAATTTGGGACCTGCCTACTACAGAACGACATGCTGTTGAATATTTCCAAAGTTGTGGAATCTTGCTGGCCTCAAAAAAATGTGTTAATGGCCCAGAATATGGAGATATTATGGAAAAAATAATGGAAATTTTTAATAAAAAATTAAATATAAACAAATGATAATATAATAAATCTGAAAGAAAAATACGAATAGAACGTTTTCTCTTGTATTTAGTAAATGGGTTTTTTTGGTTTAACGCGATTGGCGCCGTCTCTTTGACGTCGATGGGATTTTCCGTAAATACCGTTTTCCTTGAAATAAGATCACCTAATGAAAATCTGTAAATAATCTAAATGTCTATAAGATATTGTAAAATGTACGATTTGATCCTCAACGTGATACAGCAGTCATTAAATATGCTCTAGCTATTTCATGGACACTGTACATCTTTGATTCTATTGAAAAGCTTGATTAAATTCAAATTTACAGTAATGATGTATTTGATTTTTCCCTTCTTGTTTCTTGAAATACAGTTATATATGGTGATACTACATTCAAACTGTTGGTGTTATCAATCTCACTGACAAAGGTCAGCACAAGCCCAGGACATTCATCGTGGCAAGGATTCGCATACACCTATCATTGGCAAGAACCTTGAGCACCATATAGGTAATAGCCTGACTTTAGCTCAGTTCCCTAATGAGACAGCACCCTGGGTGGATGGCTCTGAGATAAGGGTCTCCCAACCCTTTTTTCCTACTAACAACCTCTCAAGAGGACTTTCAAGCATATTTAGAGTGACCCCATGCCACAGAGATAATATCCATTTACGAACACCCATGCCGTCTCCGGGATTCGAACCTTGGTCCTTCGGTACGGGAGTCAGAATCACTACCGACTATCCTGGTTGGGCGGCACATTCAGATTTATCTGTGAAATAAAGATTTTTTTTTTTCTTTCAAGCTTTTCATCTAAAGCTTTCCTTCAAATACAGTTTATACTACCTGAAAGATTTATTTTACATTTATCAAGCTAATATACAGGAGTTAAAAAAATTATCTATCACCACTACATCAAGTCTTATTTTTATATGGTCCCATAACTCTGTACATTTCACTAATTTCTTTAATTTTTACTGATATTTTTTCCTCCTGAATTAGGCAAAAACAAACAGTATATATATTTTGTTCCAAAATCAACGTCAACTCGACATTTTTAACTGAACTTATTTAGATGAGTTGAGATTTTATATTTGAATAATATACAAAAAATATTCAAAATAAAATAATTAATAAATGTGGTGCATTTTCCAACTGTAGATTAGTTATTGCATCAAGAGGTTTGAACCATTTATACTGAGAAGGATCAAAAGTATCTGATTAGCACCTTTCATCCTTCTCAGTATGAAAAGAAATACAAATTCAAGATCACGTTGGACTATTTATTCACCTAGGAGATAAACAGAAACTTCTGCTTGGCATCAAAACGACACGGATGGATATTCTAAGAGAAACTGGCTCTAGAACTCCTTCAAATAAAGATGTACGATAAAAATTTCAATTGTGCGGTCTAAATGTAAACTTAAAAGTCACCAACAATGACAAAAATCTGGGGAAGATTTTCAAAACATACAAAGTTAGAAGTATGTTTTGTATTCAAAAAGACTCAAAAGAACATTTTATTGTACATGCCTTTCCCCCCCCCCCATCAAAACTCATCACAGCTGAATTCTGCCAAATTTTAGAGTTTAAATTTTCTACGTGAACTGAAAACTTGGAAACTGATAAAAATTATATTTTAATCATCTGAGAACTGATCCAACTTAAAAGCAAATGTGACGCTGATAATAAATAACTGATTTCATTATACAAAATGCATTGTTTTTCTATTTATTGAAATAAACTACATGGAAATGGTTCAAATGATTTATGGGGTTTTTGCCAATATGTTTGCATAACTGATACAAACACATTTACACTAACACAATTTATGGAATGACACATTTTATTGAATTATTACGAATTTCTATGCTTATTTGTAGACTCTTTTGATAAAAACGGAATTTTAAAATCCAAAATCTATTTTTAATAGTCAAGGAAATGTCACAGAAAGCAAAAACTGTTTATCAATTCAATAGTTAAATATAGTATACTCCGTAATATATATATATATTTGTTCATAATCATACATATATATATATTTGTTTATTTCAATCTTAATTATAAAAATTAGGCAATGCTGTACAAGCCTTCTCTCAGAAATAGCAAATTAAACTGAAACTTCTTATTTTAATGTCATATGAATTACTATATGGCAATCTCTCTAATAATTTTGAGGTACCTTCTCATTATCTACATCCTCACCAAAAAGTTGATAGTATTAGTTGTTGTGATCATAAAAAAAAGATATGATTCATGAAGTAATTACATTAATTAGTAATTAAGGTTTCATGACAATATTTACATAAGTAATACTCTGAATTATAAGCCATTTAAGTGAAAGTAATTTTATTGCTTGCATCTGTAAATTTCTGAGCATCAAAATGATTTCTAGGTGATTAAAGGAAACCGCAAAATATTTAAAAGAACAAGACCATACAAATGCTAGTTTATAATTTTGAAGAACTTGGAAATAAAAATTAGTTCTCCATGCAATTTGCTTTGATAAATTTAACCACGGATCATTATGTATCATCAGTTATACAGAAATCTGTTGCATATGATTGCAGCAAACTTCTACACAATTGTCACAGAATTGTATACAAACTTGATAACTGAGCTAACCTATTCCCAAAATTTTCTTTGATGTTTCTTACAATAAAGTTTTTTTTTAAATTCCCGATACCATTTACACATAGATTTATCATTCATATAACTTTTTTCACAGACTTTACAGAATAGGCAAGTAATTTTGGCCCTCCAACTTGAAAAGTCTAAAGAAGTTTGAAACCAACAGCTGCTGCTTTCATTCTATTAGACATTACACTCAAAACAAGAATAAGTAAAACAAAGAATGACTTGGTCAAAAGCTACAATACAGCTTCTACCTAACCTTTCTATAGTGTAAAACCTTATCTTCATTAACATTTTTATTTAGTTCTACAGAATGTACTGTACTTACTCATATATTTTTTGTGCTAGCTTTTTCAGCATACAATTTAAAATTTTGTATTTCTGCCAGCAATGCATAAAATGCAAGTAATATATAACATGCAAATAAAATAATTAGTAGTAAGAACAAAAACTGTAAATGACTTTGTAGTATAAACTGCATTAATAAAAATCGATATATTCACATACATGTTTTAATCTGCAAAACTCCTGCATTATCTTCTTCCGTCAAACATATTATATACTACACAATTTTACTTTTTTGATTCTGAAGATGTAAAATTAGTAAAATGACAGAACAAAAAGTGAGTAAATATAGTAATATAAAATAGTAGAAAATTATACAAATGCAAAAATTCTCAGGACTGGATATATGTCATCATCTATATATCTATATTTTTCAATTCCTGTCCCTTTCATTCAAGAACACTGTGAGGAGACAATTTTGAACTTCCTGCCAAAATTGCCAAAGCAAATTACCAGCCATCTCACTCAGTATATGCACCATGTAGTAAAAGGCATACAGACTAACCAAGGTAAGTTGAAAAATTTTGTAACCTCATCAACAGAACCCACTGGTCCTTTGTTAAAACATCTAATGCAGTGATTCTCAACCACTGTGCCGCGGCACTTATGTATGCCGCCAAATTTTAGAAATGTACATAGCAAAAATTATAATGGGTTTAATCCTAGTACACGGTACACATGAGAATTAGCGAAATTTGGTTTTTAAGACATTAATCAGTGCACCAATAGTTTTATTCAAGCAGAATTTGGTGCTCTTGAGGAGAGCACATTTCGGAGCATTTTTGCACATGTTCAGCACATAATTTAAATTGGAAAGTTCTGATTGGTGCAGATGGGAGACTGGCTTACTTATCAGACATTTTTTGTTATTTTTAATAACATAAATTCAAGTATGCAAGGGCCGAAAGAAAATGTATTAAATTCAACAGATAAACTGGCAGGATTCCAAAAACAAATAACTTTATGAAAGAACAAAGCTCAGGAAGGCAATTTGGAAAAGTCTGAGTCAGTCCCAAACGATTTTAATAAAATTATTCATAAAATTGTTATTGACCATTTGACAACATTAAAGGAAAGAATTATTCATTATATCCCAAATTCAGATATAAAAAAATGTGATTGGATTTGTAATCCATTTGTGATAACGAATACTTCTGTATTTGAATTTGAAGAAGAACTAATTTCGTTTTCTAATAATCAAGATTTAACTTTAAAATATTCGGAAGAATCAATTAATTCATTTTGGATTAATATTGAATGTGATTATCTCCCATGACAGCCAAAAAAGCTTTAAAAATATTATTACAATTTTCTACATCTTATTTGTGTGAGTTCGGATTTTCAGTATAAACCAATGATTAAAAACAAATAAAAGATCGAGACTAAAATGTAGAAGACGATATGAGAGTAGTATTGTCATTTTAACAGCCAAATATAAATGAAATTTTCAAAAAACATCAAGCTCAAATTTCTCATTTAAAGTATTATTATTAACTTGTAATTAATCCCTTAATAAACGTACTGCTGCTTTTGTAGTACATATTATTTTATTTTACATTCAAAATTATCACCATAAACTATTTAATGCTGTGTATTTATCATAGGTAAATAAACAACTTTTTAACGTCTCTTTTTCTTTTTGTGCCACCAAATTTTGAAATCGTTAAAAGTGTGCCACGACAAAAAAAAAAAACGTTGAGAATCACTGATCTAACGCAATACAATAATAGAGTAAGGAAGGAAAATATACACAAGATATACAGATGGGAAGCAGACTTAATATACTCTTCTATTGCTCTTTCTTTACAGGACTCATCATAATTTTCACTTGCTCTTAAATAGTACTTGCTAATTCATTCATATAATATAATTATTTATACGCACCATGCCTTTGTTTAATAATATATTTCATAATTTATTGAAGTGTTGT
>KK113087.1:821486-845564 GCA_000611955.2 Stegodyphus mimosarum | reverse complement strand
TTTTTTTTTTTTTTTTTTTTTTTTTTTGACAAACACAATGTTTGGCAAGTGCTAAATGTACTGGCTTTCTGCACCACATTTTAAATTTCTTCTCAAGAATTGTTGGACATAAGATGGAAACTTTTCATGATTTGTTGCTAATTGTACTAGGCTAAAATTTACTTTTATTCTTTTTAGTGATACTTGTGGGAAGTATTCATGAGTTAACCTCCCTGTATCTGCCTTATCTAATCTTCTTTGCCATTTTATTAAAACTTGGTTAAGAAATTTTATTCTTGATTGTAAGTCTTGAAATAGGAAAATGGATTTCAATCATATCTTTTGATGTGGCTTCCTTACCTGCTGTATGTCGGATCAAAATTTTGAACTAAGTAATTTTTCTCTCGTTCTGAAATTTCTTTTTGATTCTTTGAGTATACTAGAACTAAATGTTCTTCTTCACTTTTTCTTCAGTACAAGAGTGATCAAGATTTGGACCTTGCTGTTTTGTACATTGTTTTTGCTACCTTCTTTGGCTAAGCTTCTTTGCTTTTCATCTGAACTATTTTCACAAATTTCTTCTCTACATTTTCTTAAAGTTCGGCTTTGCCTTTAGTCCTTTGTAGAAACTTTACAGTCATTAAATTTAATAGATAAGTGACCACTTTATATATTTTAATATCACAGTCTTCAGAAACATGTTCTTTAACTACATAAGCATTTAATTCAACCATACAATTGTCTGCTTCTGAAATTAACATGCAGTAATAAGTAGTCATGACATTCAGAGGGTTAGTTAAAAATTGTTTGAAATATTTATATTTTTAAGAAATGGCATTTCTTACAATTCAAATTTGAGTAGAGTTCTGTTATCGGGAGCGAATTCAGAAATGTGTGTTTGTACATGTGGATACATACATATGTATATCTGTATGTGGATATATATATATAAATATACATTTCTACTTACCTATATACATGCATACACACATTTCTGAACCCGGTCCTGATAACAGAACAGTACCAAAATTTCTTCAGAATCCACCTGCAGGTTCCAAAAAAACAAAACCTGCAGGTGGATTCTGAAGAAAATTGCATCATTGATCATATCAATGCTGAATTTTACTTAAGTTAAAAAATTATTTCAAATGAATATAATTATATAAAAAAAATATTTAACTTTCTATCTAGTTGGTATGATTGTCAAACATTAGAAAAATTGTCCCATTAAAAGAAAATCTAGATCCTTTTTCAATACTAAATGACCTTTCATAATAAATAATACGCCACACTTAAATCTGTAATATAATTTGAATGATTTGGAATTTAAATTCAACTGACAACGAAAAATTTTCCATAAAAAAATAATGATACAAATAATTTCCCATGTTTCTGATTTATTTAATAAAAGAAATCTGTCTGATTTATTCTTTATTACATTAAAAAATTATGTAATATAAAGCAGTGTACCGGTCAATATATCAGACAAAATAAGAGGAAAAATTCAAACCTTTAAATGAATGTTGAAATAATTTAAACAAAAAAAAATAATAATAATCTAAAACAGTATTTACTGTTTTGTTCTGTGATGTCAAATATGCATGTGAAAGTGATTATCCCTGACATGCATGTCAAGAAAACTGATTACAGATATTAAATTTTAAAAATATGCCACCCCTAATATATGTATTCAGGTTTCTCACATTAAATCAGATTCTGAAAGAGTATTGTGAATATTTTTTTAATTAAATTCTTCTCATTAAAAAATATATCTACTTACAAATAAGTAAGGATTACACAGAAAAATGTAAATGCTGTTTCAGAAACAAATATAATAAGACATATAGTGAATTTCATTTTCAAATAATTTTAACATATTGTTTACCAACATGTAATTAATACAGACACCTAACTTCAGTCTTTCAAAAGGATAAAAAGAGAAAAGTTTCTTAAGATTTATTGAAATATGCAGAATCTCAGCAAGCATGCCGGTAAAACATGAGAGTTTTTTTATTTTTCTTCCACCCCTTATAATCACAGCGCTGAAAATTCATACCGATCAGCCTGCAAAATTAACTTTTTCTAATACTCGCATAACAGCAACAGTGAGTAAACAAAAAATACACTTTTAGGCAAGCAAACGAAACATTTCAAAAATCATTATTAAATTTTCTTTACTTACGTTCATATTTAGTCGTTGAGATGCACAGCAAAAAATAAATATTTACATTCATAAAATAATTTCATCCTGAAACAACATTATTAGTAAGTATATTCCTTCTAAACGTAAACAAGAACAAATATTCGAAAAAATGCGTATGCTACCCACATTCTCACATCTCCCACCCTGAAAAACATTTTGACAGGTTCCAAAAGTAGAAGTTGAAGTTTTCTTAGGACACCAAAAATTTTGCAGATTCGAGGCTGGGCTGGACCAATATTTTTTTTTTTTTTTCATGTGGATGCTAATTAAGCATATATAACGTAAATTACACATAAATAAAAAAAACAGAAGTAATTGATCATGATTTCAATATATTGATAATAATTAAACCTACGTAAGTATTCAGGTTTGTTTAAAATTTATTTTGCAACACCAATATTTAATTTTGTTTAGATAGAAAAATTTTTCCTATTTCTGTAATAATAATAATAATATACATATAAATTATAATACAGGCATATGAGATATAACAAAATATGATAGCTGTTTTAAAAAAATAATTGGCGACCTCAGAATTAACATTCTAAATTTGATGCTCTCCTCCTAAAGTCATCCTTTCTCCCAAATTCGAAATCATTCAAAATTACGTAACGTTTCAATGCAGGTACCTCCTGCCCAATCAAATAACTGTACACCAAAACTTTCTCTCTAAAAGCGAACTGATACTATCAACTTCTTTCATCTCTACATCTTCTTCTTCTTCTCATATGTGAATAAGAGTTTCAGAAAGCAGTGCTTCCTTTTGCTCTGCATCTGGTGAAGAGCATCGGTAAAACAAAATAAGTAGCATGGACAAAATGACGAAAGTATAAGTAAAGTGGGCACCATTAGTCGACGAATAAGGTGAGTTGCTGTTAGAAGGTTCCAATCAGTGAACTGAAGAGTCTAGTATGGATGACAGTTGCTAAGGATGGAGAATGTCAGATGGATATTCATGCTTTTCTTTGAGAAATGGAGAACGTCTAACAGAACTGATGCAGCTGATAGAATTAATGGCAACAGAATAGAAGAAATTTCTGGCAAGATTTTGAATATAATCTTGAATTGTGTCTACTTTGAGATCACGGCGGATATACGAATTCGGAATGAACCATTAATAATCTCTCTAAGGGCTTTGTTTTGAAGAACTTGGATGTGTCGAAGGTGAGTTTTGGCAGCGCGGCCCAAGACAGAACTAGCATAGAGTAATGCTGGTCGAAGTATAGATTTATATAAGAGGAGTTTATTTGAAGCGGGCATATGACTTCTGACAAGAATTGGAAGCATAGTTTCAAACGTGATATTAATTTTTTTCACAGTTTTCCTGAGATGTTTCTGAAAAATCAATTTTTTATCTGGAATGACTCCAATATATTTGACTTCGTCAACCCAGTCAATTTCTACATCAAATAGAAGAAGTCTTGGTGGTGCGAAATTTGTTTGTCCTTTACAAAAATAATTACTTTTGATTTTTCAGTATTAACTGCATTCCTCCAAAAATTGAGCCAATTTTCTAGAGGATTCAGGTAATGTTGAAGAAGGAGCTCAACAACAGTAACTGTTAAAGCTTGGGTCAT
Organism: Stegodyphus mimosarum; assembly: GCA_000611955.2. NCBI lineage: Eukaryota > Metazoa > Arthropoda > Arachnida > Araneae > Eresidae > Stegodyphus > Stegodyphus mimosarum. The sequence continues at coordinate 841,805 of KK113087.1, read as the reverse complement.
AACTGCAGTATCATATGCGAAAAGAGCTATGGTAATTTGCGAGTGTTTAGGAATATAGTAAGCATAAATGTTATATAAATATGGTGAAAGGACTGATCCTTGGAACACTCCAGCGAAAATGTTTCTCGCGGTAGAAACAGAATTGCCAATTTTCACTGCAAAGCTTCTGTCTTGAAAATAGGATGCAATAAGTCTAATACAACGATCGGGGAAATTCAAACTGATAAGTTTGTAAATCAGTCCCCGGTGACAGACTCTATCCAAAGCTTTCGCAATATGAAGGAAAATGGCTCCCGTTGAGAACTTACAATTGAAACCATGAATAATATAGTTGATGACATGAAGCAGCTGGTGATTAGTACTATGAAGATGACGGAAACCAAACTGTTCTTCTGGAATGTAGGAGCTCTGTGGAATAATTTCATTAAGATGACCTAGAATAATTTTTTCAGCTATTTTAGAGATTTGAGTGAGGAGGCTATCTGGGCGGTAGTTCTGTGGAAAATTTGAATTTTGGTGTGGCTTAGAGAAGACGACGGTAATGGCATGTTTCCATATGTTAGAGTAATGTTAGTACCATATGTTAGTACCATAGTAAGAGAATTTAATGATAGAGTTGATAATCTTCGTAAGACAAGTGATAGCATTTGTAGGAAGATGTTTAAGCGCTTTGGTAGAAATACCATCAACACTTAAAGCTTTTTTGGGTTTTAAGAAGCTAATATAATCGGCAACCAGCTTAGGTTCTCCTATCTTAATTTGAACTGCTGCATTGTCTTTCGCTTACGCTTTAATGCAATACGCTTCCTTTTCACGCTGCTGCTTATTTCCCTTAAATGACGTAGCATTTTTTATCTATGCATATAAAAATTATTTGTAATCATCTATGCTAGAAAAGTAATTTGTCTGCCAAAGAAATTATTTTTATGTGCCAACAAATAAACATAGTGATTCGTCGAAATTAGTTTTGTCAACGTCTTATTCCTGCCTTATCCAACCAACCATATCTACAACCAAAAGTTAAAATAAACGGATTTATTACTGCGCCCTTAGTCGTATATTACATATATAAATATATGAGTAAAGACATAAAGTGAGAAATTTAGAACTACTTTTTCATAAAAACGATAATTGAAATTCATAATTGATAAATTTCCAATATGAAGCTGAATTAAAAACATATACCTACATAAATTTTTGGATACGTCTTTCCACCCGTTTAATTGTGTAAATATTTACTTACCTTTATAGCTATATTGTCCAGATATTTGTAAGTTTATGCAAGCAATTTTTAATAACAAAACAGTTTATCTGGTTCAAATGCCAAAATTATATTCATAACAGTTCACAAAACTTAAAGATGAATGATAATTAATACATAATGAAAAGTATTTTTTTTTATTTAACACCTTTACGATTCATAAAAATAGTAACAGCTGATTTCCTACTTTTCATGAAAATCATAAAACGAATTACTTAAAATGTTCAAATTATATCATTTAAGTCCTAGCATATAGCATTGCGTGTTAAGGAACGATGATACCAGCTATAAACAGGAACATTAAATTGTATTTAACATATTTTGATTATTATTAAGCTCTTTTTTTACGTCTCGAAAGAAAATAATATGACATTGGGGTATTTTTCAACATACGTGTTTATCAAATTACATAAAAAAATCAATGCTTACGCGTGAAAAGTAATTACAGTTATCTTTTTAGAAGATCGGTTCGTGCATCCATGTGCAACACAAAATCCCATGCTTCAAATCTAAAGCAAAAAAAAAAAAAAAGAAAATGCAATGACAGACTTTCTTGCACAAGTCACAGCAGTAGTAGTTTTGTAACATGGCCGCCAAGACACACGGTTTTAGCTGAACCTTCCCTCCTTCTATTCTAACCTCCTTAGTATTTTCAGGCTTCTCACTGCACTATTCGGGAAGTGCAGTTATTTCCGAAGTTACAGCAGTTTGTGGACTTAAAATGCTTAGTCAAAAATAAGGAGACTACATTCTTCTCTTGGAAATTAGAAATCATCCCTTGCAAGTGTTGGAATTCATTTATCTGAATCTGGCAAGTTCTTATTCGTAAACATTGAAATAGTTATACAGATTTGAATGTTGGTTTTTACGCTCAATATATGTCCTTTTTCGAATTTTTAAAACACTGTCTATTTTAATTCAGGAATATACGCGGAGGGGTATACCACTAAGTCGTCTGATTACATAAAAAAATACAATCTAAAAACATTCTGACAAAAAATATGATTTTTTTTAAATCAAAAACTATTTTTAAAAGTTAGCAAAAATCAACGAATATACTTCAGTTTTGGTGCAATTTTCTTTGATTAGCAAGCATTTCACGTAAATCTCAAAGGCTGTGTTCTAAAGTCCTCTACGTGATAAGAGAATTCAGAACAAACAAGGCACAAAGCCTATTAGCACAAAAACTGAACTTGGGGAGGGGGCGAGGATGAAGGGAATTTTTAACCATTGTTTAGAGATGTAGAGAATATAATCACCTTCATAATATTTAGGATAAAATACTTCTGTTTTTTCCCCTCGTTGTTCGGAAAATTTAGCGTTTGAAAATTTAGTTTGATCACCTGCCAGTTAAAAGAATACTTTTGAACAGTTAGGGAAATCATATTTGGCACAAGCTTCGGTTAATTACTTTTTGTTGCATTTAATAACCTTCCGATTTCAGTTATAATAAAAAGCATAACAAATGTATAAAATGCTGCTTTCCTATCAAACAAACAATATAAGTTTCATTTATCCTAAAATTTTATAATCATTTTTTAAAAGTATTTATTCTTCATTTCTTTACCTTAATCATCTCTCTTTACATCACAGGTTTTTTAAAATCTCCACTAACTACAGATTCTTTTTTTTTCTTTGTTGTTGTTGTTGTTTACATTGGTTAAGAGATGCCACAGAAAAGTGATACAAAAGTTTAAATTTTGCTTAAGTTCCTATGCGTTTCGTTTTGAATTTTATATTGAACATCAACTTGAAATAAAGACATATTTCAGTTCATGGTTTAATTGCGCTAAATGCAAAAGGAATTGTTTATACTTTCTGATGTGTAACATTTAGATCCATAGTAGTTAAGAGATGAATTACTGTTTTCTGTTGTGTGTGGTTTCCTTGCCTTAAAAGATAACTATAGATTTCTGTTAAAAAATAGTCTTGAAATCAAGGAGAATTGTCAGTGGCTTAATTCTTGTACCTGTAATTATAATTAATGCTGATATTAAATTAATACGTCATTAGAAGGAAATTTCTGCTATATAAAAAAATTTAGCTGTTCTCTGAACATTACTCGAAGTTTTTAATATAGCTGAAACTCGGATAAAAAGTTCACATAAAGTTTGTGTTCTAATGATCGTGCTAAATATCGGCATTATAGCATTCTACAAAAGTAATCTTTCGCAGGAGACATGGTTAATTTCTAAATTGCATTAGCAAATAGCAAATGCCATGAAACACATCAGCTTTAAAATTGTCCAAAATTCCATCTTAGCGTCATATTCATTTTAAAGAAATTTTCTACGCATTTCCAAAGAATCTGATAGAAGCCCGTCATCCTTCGTCATCATAAACTAACCTTTTTTTGTAAACATGTGAGGATTTATTTTATTCTGACCAATTATTTTTAGCGTTCTTTCCTTTCCCGTCTGATTTCAGTTCTCTGCTGGAATGTAAATTTTGTTATGACATAGATCAGTGGCGGCTCGTAATAAGCACTGTGGAACTGCAGCACCCCCTGAATTTCCACTTATTATTATTTTTAATATTTAATATAATGAGCCGTTTTTTCTTTAATTCTTTCTTTATACTTCTACAATATATAATCCTTAATGTCAGTAGCCATCCTCCAGTTTATACAAAAGGTACGAAAGTCTTTGTTCCAGCGACGTGGTGTTTGGTTGATCTGCGCATGCGCACACAGAAAGCAGCACTCGAGCCACGCAGCGAGAAGAGCACTGTCGCTCTTGCAGTGCCGTAATTCTGGAAACGTGATTACTTCTTACTTCGCGCGTGTGGTATTTTGTTGTTTTGCGCATGCGCACTTAGGAAGCAGCGTACGAGGCAAAGAGGAAGAAGGCACTGTCGCTCTTGTAGTGCCGAATCTGGAGTGTCGTTTGGAGGTGTTTCTTTTTTTTTTTTTTTTTACTCCGCGTGTGCTGCGATTAAAAAATCATACACCATATTCTTGGTTAAACTATTTTTCAGCTATTCTATTTGATTCATTTTTTTCGGTTCTTTTATTTTGCAGAAAACTTTAACCATGTCCTTGGATCCTCAAGTAATAAATTCTGTGACTGTAAGTGAACTTCAAGAGCTTAAAAGTTAAAATTTTTTGTAACAGCACCTCCACGAATTTTAGCTACGAGCCGCCACTGATATAGATGCAAATTTTCAACGTGTTTCAGAAGCAGTATTTAAGCTGCATTTGAGGAATTCAAAAGTAATACCGGATTTACCTCCAATGTTTATGCTGCGAGTTTAAAATTAGCTCTCCAGTTCGATGTTTGACACCTCTTCAGTTATACTAATATTTCTCGGCTCGGCTTTGTTGTATGCAGCCGATTTAGCGCTAGTTTATGCTAAGGAGCCAGTCATTAGAATTCTTAAATTTACTAGTGTTTTTGTCATATTCTTATTTTTCTTGTTACATAACCACAAGTGGTGGTGATTTGTGAGCACATCTGTTTTAATTTAGTTTTAAATAAACAGGGTTATTCAAACCTTTCTTTTGCAGTAATTATTCTTAACAACATAGCAAGAATTCGCTACTTAGTCTTCAACATATGGTTCAGGCTGTGTACCACCAAAGAATACCCACAGATTCTACAAACTACATATTAAACAAAAGTTCATCCACAAAATTTAGTAAATTACAGCCATAAATTAGTGTTACTCTTGAAGAAATGATATATGCGGGAGGGACTCGGATTTCTCTTTTTTAAGCTGATCAGTATTTGAATGTCTAAAGCCATATGCAGTGGCAGTTTGGCTTCGTTTTCTCGGTGACTGAAATGTCTGGTTGTATAAGTTTTTCAGGAATTTCTTTACAGTATACATATGTATGGTTGCTGTTTTGTCTAACTTTAAACATATGCATCGTATTTAAATCAGGTATAAAGTTACATGTAAACCGAAAAGTTCCGTTACTAGTTAATTAAAGACATAATTATCAGTTGCGATAGCTCATAACTCTCATCTGTTAATTGAGTTATTTCAATTTCTAATAATATGGAAACAAATCTTTGCATTTTTTATTTGGTGTAACCTTTCCTCTCTAGGAAGCTGTAAAATTTGGGATATTATTCACGAGAATCAGATAGAAAAGTATGCATATATATAAGTTCTAGTCTTCTGCGACAGGCTTCGAAGATCTAATCCTCATAAGGAACATAATTTTTTCTGTTATAATTTTAAAGTAACTCTGTTTACTTGATTTATTTACTTGTCATGACAACTAGTCACATGACAGCGACTTCATTATGATTATTCGTTTCATGAGACTGGAAGATTTCTCGTCTTTTTTGAAGCAAAAGAAAAAAATACAAACAAAACATTTACGCTTGTTAAACGATGTTTAACTGTGAGTGTAGCAGTTATCGAATAATAAATCTGAAGTTATTCTGGCGTTAGTGATGTCCAGCCAACGGCTTCTTTGCATGAATTCTTTGTATTTGATATACGATATTCTAAATCTTTATGCAAATAATATTTCTGTCAAAATTGTTTTTGCCTTAAATTTTTAGGTTCTCTTAAAGGCACATGGTTAGAGGTAGCCATTAGTTTTGATTTTTTTCATAATTAGACACCTAGAATTTTTTTCCATGTGTAACGTGTACACAAGCCATTTTTCCTGAGAACGTCCTCCACGAAAGCATCCCTCTCCTTACGTAGATAACCCTCGCGTGCTTTGCCGTAATAAAGTAAACCAAACCAACTTATACGAATTTATACAGGAATTTACTTTTATGTGACATACTTTTCATTAATTTTGTTAACATTCACTTACTATTCTTTCATAGACTGTAAATCTTTAACGATTATATAAATCATTTCCAGTACAAAGCATCAAATTTAGGTCGTCTCGTAATGCCTTTCCGAAAACCATTATACTGTGCTGATCATTATCCAAGACAGTTTATTGGCCAAGTCGAAAACCTAAAATTTACTTAATTACTGTATTTTTAATGAATATGATTAATTTAGTTATGACAGGGTCGGACCATTTTCTCCTATCATTTGCATCAAGAAGTGCTCCAGGAGCCCACCGGAGCCCAGCACCAGTACGTCTCAAATTTTTAGATAAATCTGAATTCTTACGCGAGCCCTTTAATATGACAGCTCCAACACTTCCTGCATGTAACTGATGCACAATTTGAGAAGAAAATTGTTTGGATCTTGAAAGTTCTATTTTAATAACAAGTCTGCCTTAAAAATTGATTTGAACTTCTGAATGTATGCCTGGGTATCTCTGGGAAACAAAACCTTTGATGATTAACTTGAGAGAACAGAAAATCCTCCACCCAAGTGGCAAAGGTTTTATATCCAGGATGCATTTTTCGAAGCTGCATAAATTTATGAGAGCAGGCAAATTTTTCATCCTCGAAAATACGGAGAACATTTTGAAAGGATGTAATTAAATAGTTGGCTGAAAATTTTCACTTGTCCAGAACCTTTCTTTCTCATTTTATAATTCGGAATTCGAATAACAATTTTTATTCTTGTCACATTCTGCTTGATACTAGGACTGTATTGCCATGGGTCGTTTTCAGAAAGCGTTGGACGTTTTAGCCCAAAGGGGCAATTTGTCTAGAAGGGTTATTAATTTTTTTTTGGCATTTTGCTTTGGTTCACTGAAAACGGCGTTTCACTTTTCAAATTATTGCCAGCAAATATTAGAAACCGGCATTATATTTAATGGAAATAAATAATGAAGAATCTGCATGAAAGTATGTATGTTTTCTCGCACTGTGAAGTAAAAAATGGTACCTAGAGACATCAAAATCTGAATAGCGTAGTCCTCCACTCGAATATGGACATCTGGAAGCCCAAATTTGGTATCTGTTTTATTGTCGATTTCATATTTTGTAAAACTTTAAAAACTTTAACGACGATTTTGTGATATTGCTGTTGATTTGAATTTTATAGTTTAAGTGCGAAAAACGTGATGTTTAATAAATAAAGGTAACACACAAACCTCTAAAAAAATGCCCCTTTGGGCGGAATATAAAATCTGACTTTAGATTTCAGATTAATTGATAATAATATAAAATATATTATATTAATTTATAATATAATACATTAATTGATAATTAATATATTAAATTAAAATTGATTTTAGGTTTCAGATAATTAATCAATAATTTCAGATTTCTTTCTTTTTTTTTTTTTTTTTTTTTTTTTTTTTCACCCTTTCACTTACACATTTACATTCAAATTTCTCGGGGCCATGTTGTTTCTATCCAAAATTCCTTTCCTCATCTCCAGTAACCTATTGCAAACCTCCCCTGTATGATTCTGTCTCACCCAAATAACCCTATTTCACTGATGCCTTTATGTTATATCCCTAATATTTCATAATGGCATACAGATAAGTTTAACTCATTTACCAAACATGTAAACTTATAATCCAGCATGGTTTCATATTTACGAGTACTTCTCTTTTCTTTAATATATTGTTCAATATATTGCATCTAATCGGCCTAATTTCAAGAGACCTTACGACCAGGTGGTAAAGTCAGTAAACATTGGCAGTTCGACCGTAATGTCAAATCTCAGTGATATCCCAGCTCTTTCTTTCTCTGTTCATATTTAATATGGAAAAATAAGTAAAAATATTTTTTTAAATTTAACCTTTAAAAATACTACAAAGTTTTATTCATTGGTAATTTTCACCTTTACCTTAGCATATCTCTTTGCAAATCCCTATTAAGAAAATAAATAAGTGAAGAAATATTACACATTTACATTCAAATTCAAATACCCAGTTTCTATGATTGATACCTTGGTGCAAATTACACGTAAGTTTTCCAAAAACATAGCGTTTATACGGATATCAATAAATTATGGATTACTTCTCCATTTAATTTGCTTTGCGTAGTGTAGGTGTCACCCCTGCCATAATACTGGTTTCCTTTCTAGTTCGTGAAGCCAAGCGTATCTACCGTATATACCAACGTATAACGCGCACTTAAATAATACCAAAAATAAGAACGAAATTTACGGCTGCGCTTTATATGCCAGATGTAAAAACGATAGATTAATAGTAAAGAAAAAAAATCAACATACAAAAATTACATTTTTTACATGTACCTAAACTCTGTTAAAAGAAATAGCATACCTCATGAACTTAAAAATTTTCATTATCAGATAAAATTAAAAGTTCGTCATATTCGTTTTCCGTTAAATCTTCAGACAAATCATCGAATTCTGTTTCATGTTCACCATCATTTTTTCTCTGATCATAAATAAATAATCATCATCCGTTCAATCTTTCACCAACACCAAACATCCTTACTGCAGCATGATTTCCATTTTCTTTTACAAATTGAACGACTTTGCATTTGAAACCAGCACTGTGTTGTTTCGTTTGACAGGAGTCATATTTGCTACTAAAAGGAGTACTAGGTCAACTGTATTTAAAATAAAGCAAATAAGATTTACTAAAGACTTCGATTTTCGCTTCAAAATCCCAGCTTCAAATGACTGCAGAAAGAGAAAATATGTAACTCCTGATTCCATGAATTCATTCGGGTTGGAAATGCATTCTTACTTCAAATTATATCCTCCTTTTCTCGAAACCCTACAATAGCATACTTTTGGACAGTTGCATTGAATACAATGTCCAAGGAGAAGATCGACATTGATGGGCAGTTAATTCGTAACAGGGAAAATCAAATAATGGGACATAACCGGGGACGTGCGGTCACAGAGACCGCATTGCGTTATGATTTAAATAAAACATTCTAATAAAAATATTAAAATTCTATTTTATCCATACATTCTATAAACACTTACCTTCAAACAGAAAAAAAATATTTTACGAAGAAATCAACCAACACAAGAAACATCTTTTCTGCAATATGAATTTTTTTTATGCAAAACCACTTGTAAATGTAAATTATACAAAACAAACCAGAATAACTATTATTTTTAGGAATAATAATTATTTCCTATTAATTTAACATATGATAGAAACATTCAGATGAAAAATATAAATATTGCACGAAACAAAAAAAAAATGACAGTATCTTAACTATCAGTAATACCATTGTGTTCTTGCAAAAAATATCAACTTACTCAGCATATTCTTCTGCTCATTCGTGACACAATTTTTGTGTACAACCCAAACATACTGGCGTTTTACAACTTACGTATAAATACGACGTTTTCCGTTTTTTTTTCTTTGCAGGGCACAGACGGCATGTTTTTCTTAATTTCAGTTTTGTTAATTCAGAGTTCGATACGATATCTTGTGACTCCGCTTCCTTCCCTAAAATGCGCTTCATCGTCATGCGAAATTCGCGATTTATTCTTGAATTTCCAACTCTTGCACAAATTTGAGGAAGGACTAAATCTCTTGCTAAGGCTTTTAAAAACTGCATTCTAGTCATAACTGGGTTTTTGGAGTAACTTTGATGTAAAATATATGAATTTACTGTGTTCAAATATAATAATCTATAAAAAACAGCCATAGGCTAGCGCGTTGTTCGTCTGTTGCAGGAATACACAGAGCATCGTTCATCTAGCAAATCAGCACCACTTATGGTTCTGTTGTAAAAAGCTATTATTTCTGGCTTTTGGATTTCAGAGCCAATTTCTTTAGGATGATGCATAGATGACATGAGAACAACAGCTTTCCGTTTTCTCGATACATAAGAAATCAATGTAAAATCCTTTGTAAAGCCATATAATGCCAACTTTTCTTTCCTTGATTTATTTGGAAGGAACTCTCTGGGAATGTCTCTTTTGCTTTTACTGACAGTGCCAGCATATGTCAATCCATTTCTCTTTAATTCTGATATAAGTTCATATAAGTTCAATGGAAGAGAACCAGTTATCTGCCGTTACGTTTCTGTTCGTCTTATAAATTGGTTTACTCAATCGTAAAATAGCTTGAGTTGGTTTGCTGAATTTTTTCAAATTATCTTCCATACCAATAGTACCAGAATCTTTTCCGCAATATAAATGTGCACTGCATAAATAGTTAGTCCGCACGTCAGTTAGGCACATAACTTTCAGTCCATATCTATGCAAACACAAATGCCTATAATATAAGCTTTCTGACAATTCGAAATAAATGAATTTAGCACTTCGGAAAAAAGAGCTGCGGGATCAGATTTTTTTCGAGATCTCTATCGTTAGGGTTATCATATCGCAAATTCAGAAGTAAGAATTTAAATCGCTTGATTAACATAACTGCACGAAAAATGTCGCCACCAGTCCCATGCGCGGCAAAAAAAAAACATTGAATATCTTCATGGTTAGCTTTGAAGACGGATGTATATGTAATCAAACCTACAAGAGCTCTTAATTCTTCGATTCTTGTGTTTGCAATTTCACTTTTCAAAGTAGCAAAAAGTTTGTGCCTGTTTATCTCTATTTTCACATTTCTCCATTTCACAATAATCTCTAATATTTCGTTTGTGAAAAGGAGTTCCCAAGCGCTTTTAGGATCCGTAATTTCACCCAATTTTCCATATGCTTTTAATCCTGGAAGATAAATTATATTATGCGGAGTTCTCACATTTCGTTGAGGTTCAATAGATGACCACTTGAAGCAGTTTCTCCCATAATAATATTTTGTAGATGAAATGGCTTCAGTCTCTGTTTCAGATTCAGAAAAATTCAGAAATTCATTGCCAGATTCAGAAAATTCTGATGTCGTGGAATGCGAACTTTCATTTGCAAAATCTTCTTGGCCTTCATCTTCATTGCTAAATTCACTTCCCACTTCATCAAGAATGCTTTGCAGCTCTTCTGCATAACGCGAATCAGAAGGATATACACTCTTAGACAAAAAAAAAAGACGCAGCAGGACGCACCTAGAAGATATAAAGCAAATTGGATACAAATTGATGTGCATACAGGTTTCGACGGAAAATGCAAAATTTGAAATTTTGGATGCCAATGAATGAACGGTTGTCGCTACAGCGCATCTGATCTGCGCAACTGGTAGGATATTTAAGAGGAGAAATTACGATTTCAGGTAATAAATTCTTAACGAATTTCATTCCGTGTACTCTGGTAGACAGTAACTATGCCTCGCACACAGGTGCGCGAATGATATGCGCAGATGTCAGAATTTGAGAGCGGTCGTTTGGTTGGGCTCAAAGAAGTCGTCGGTCTTAGCGAATAGCTCGACGTTTGAGCAGGAGCGATGCGACTATTAGACGATGTTGGCAGGAATGGGGTGAACTATGGCCGCATACAGCGTCAAGAAGGAAGCGGTAGGCCTAGAGTAAAGGCGGCTTTCACAGCCCCAGATGCATCATTTTCATCGCTTGTACGTGCAACTAGTGCTTCAGCGATCGCAAGGACCATTCATAGACGGCTCACAGAAAGGGGGCTGAGGTCACGGCGCCCCTTTGCGCCGACTACCATTGACCTCTGTACAACGTCAAGCCCGTTTGCAGTGGTGTCGGGCTCATTCGCACTGGAATGTCACTGACTGGAGTAGAATAGTCTTAGTTTCTCTGTATTTTGAATTTGAGTTCTGTTTATATACTCTTAGACAAAAAAAAAACGACGCACCACGCCGCACGGAGAAGATATAAAGCAAATTGGACACAAATTGATATGCATACAGGTTTCGACGGAAAATGCAAAATTTTACAATTTACTTGCCAATGAATGAACGGTTGTCGCTACAACGCATCTGATATGCGCAACTGGCAGAATGCTTAAGAGGAGAAATTACGATTTCAGGTCATAAATTTTTCACGAATTTCATTCCGTGCATTCTGGTAGACAGTAACTATGCCTCGCACACAGGTGCGCGAACGATATGCGCAGATGTCAGAATTTGAGAGCGGTTGTTTAGTTGGGCTCAAAGAAGCCGGTTGGTCTTATCGGCGAATAGCTCAACATTTGAGCAGGAGCGATGCCACTATTAGATGATGTTGGCAGTAATGGGTCAGCCTTGGCCCACACAGCGTCAAGAAGAAAGCGGTAGGCCTAGAGAAGCGACAGAACGTGAAGACCTAGCAATCGACAGAGTGGCACTCGCAGCCCCAGATGCATTATTATCATCGATTGTGCATGCAACTAGTGCTTCAGTGACCGCAAGGACCATTCATAGACGGCTCGCAGAAAGGGGGCTGAGGTCACGGCGCCCCTTGCGCCGACTACCATTGACCTCTGTACAATGTCAAGCCCTTTTGCAGTGGTGTCGGGTTCATTCGCACTAGAATGTCACTGACTGGAGTAGAATAGTCTTCAGTGATAAGTCCCGCCTTGAACTGAGCCCCAGTGATCAGCGGAAGCGAGTCTGGAGACGCTTCGGACAGCGGTGTGATACCAACCTGACTGTCTTCCGGCAGGCAGGCCGACAACCGGGAGTGATGGTCTAGGGTGCCATTTCATTTCATAGTAGGACCCCTTTGGTTGTCATCCATCGCAACCTTACAGCACAGCGGTAGGTCGACGAAGTTCTAAGGTCCCTTGCGTAACCCTTCATGTCACGCCACGCTGGGCTTACATTCAGCAAGATGATGCCCTCCCCCACACTGCACATGTTTCTACTGCTTGTCTTAGTGCTTGCCGAACATTACCTTGGCCAGCAAGGTCGCCGAATCTCTCTCCTTTTGAGCACGTTTGGAGCATTATGGGCAGGGCCCTCCAACCAGCTCGGGAGGGTGACGATCTTACGCGTCAGTTGGAAAGAATTTGGCAAAATATTCAACTGTAATCATTTGTTTTTCTGTACATGTACATTACTTCTACCGATTTTCGTCCCATTCGAATAACTCTTTTTGGTGCGTCTTTTTTTGTCTAAGAGTGTATGACATTTCTCGGACCGAGTCTGAGATCCATGTTTCTACCTGGGACAGAAATCGTAGCACTGAGAGGGAGGTGGGGTCTGACATAGCGCTCTCAGACAAAGGACTAGAATTTCAAAATGAAGCAGATTCCAAAAATGCTAGCCAATGAATTAGAATTATCAAGGTCACAAAAGGAGAAGTTAGCAGGAAATTCAACTCGATCAGACTAAATACAGAATAAGGGTGATAGAAACAACACCTGTAGCGGTATCTGAGACCGCACGTCCCTAGTTACGAGTTAAACGTAAGTACCCCATTTGGAAGTGCCGCCTACCATCACACGACATATGTGATAGATATTGCAGATCCTTGCATACTCGAATTGGACTTTCTAAGGAAATATAATTCTTCCTTAAATTTTTATAATTGACGAACTGCATTCAGTCTCTGAGGATATAACTATCCGTCATCAAAACGGATCCTCACGGCGAAATGCCATAGCCCTGTCTAGAAGAATCTGCCCAGAAAGCTGTCGACATTATTACAGGGTCAAACTGAAATACGAGTTGCTTAATCCGGCCGCACGTAAAGTTATCAATTCAACATCGTCTAATCCAGACCCTTGGAGTCACTAAAAAGTCAGGAAACTCCATATGGAAGGCACCGACATTAAACCCATAAGTGAATTAATGGAGATTTCATACAGGAAGCCTACCTGGCAGGCCATTTCGATCTATCGCCCTACGGCAAAACGATAATGGTCTCTCTAGGACTCATTCCATATTCAAAACGGCGTTTTGTGCCGGAAGTTCGAATCGGAAGGCTTTCCTACGCAGCTAGTACATCCAGGATACCGTACGTCCTTAAAGAATCACATAGTAGTCCAACAGGAGGCCATTTCGGAATAATGAAGACTCTGCACAGAGTTCGAGAGCGCTTCTTTTGAAATAAGGCAAGGGCTGATGTCAAAAATAGTGCCAATCTTGCGACTCCTGTGCGGGTCGGAAAGGACAGAAGAAACGCAGCCAAGGGAAGCTGCAACATTACAGTGTAGGAGCTCCTTTTGAATGTATCGTCTTTGATATCCTGGGACCTCTGCCACGAACTGCTAATGGCAACAAATACATCCTTACTTTTATTGATTACTTCATAAAATAGCCTGAAGTTTATCCTATTCCTGATCAAGAGGCTGTCACTGTAGTAGAAATAATGATACATCATTGGATTTCAGGTTCAGAGGGCCTCTTCACATACATTTCGATTAAGGAACATTCGTCTTCAGTTACATTCCGATCAAGGAAGAAATTTTATCTCGGCTGTAATTAAAGAATAATGCGAGCTACTCGGATCGGCAAAATCAAACGGCACCTTTACAACCCAGATCACACGGCATGGTAGAGAGGTTTAATCGAACTATTCTTAATAACCTCTGATAGTCGTTTCCAGAAACCAAAATAACTGGGACAAGAAATTGCCACTGTTCTTATTACCTATCGTAGTGCTAGCCACGAGACTACCGGCTAATCCCCATCGCAGATGCTCTTCGGTAGAGACATTCGTCTGCCTTATGATCTCGTGTTTGGGTGGCCTTCGGATGCACATTCATTGCGTGAGAAATGCATTCAAGACCTTCAAGCAGAGTTTGAAGTGATGCACAGTTTTGCACGAAAAGCGAGTCAGTTTGGCGATGGTGATAGTGGAGACCCGATATAACACGAGAGCTACAGGATATCGATTCTACGAAGATGACAAGTTGTGGTTATAAAATCCGATTTCCGCGGAATACGGAAAGGACTGTCTCTTAAACTACAGTCATGAAGATGGTCCTTACACAGTCCTAAACAGGCTAAATGACATCGTTGTTCGGATCAACAAGTAACCGAATTCTAAACCCAAAGTCGTTCATTACGGCACGCTAGCCCCTTGCTATGGTCATAGTGCGTAGTTCCCATACTGTATATAATGTAAATAGTGTACTAAGATTATGGTCCTATTTGTATATGTCTTAAGCCATTTGTTTATTGATTTAGCGTTTGATTTGCTTTATGCATTTATTGCAATTATTGTTTATGTTGTTTGTTACTGTATTGTAATGTTTATTACTGGATTGATTTTCCTAAGTTGTAAGTATGGCTTCTTGTCCAGGAATTCTACTGCCCGGGACATGCAGTCCTTGGAAAGGGGGCAATGGTACGAATTTCGTACATAGATAGATGATTTTAGTGTAACTGTACCTGAAATTGCTATATTTCTATTGTATATTCTATTGTATACGAAATTGCTGTTGTATAATGTAACATGAAAAATCTGAAATGGCAAGCTATGCCACAAAAATAAGATTACAGGGTCAAGTCCATTTAACATAGACTAAATGAGTAATTTGGTGAGATATCAGCAAGTTGGCAACGATTTTGGCGACTGATTTTTATCGCCAAATTTGGCAAGAAAGCGTCTAACTTGGTGCATATTTGGCAACACTTTGGTCTGGTCCCTGTATCACTATAATAAGCATTGTAATTGAATAAATGTAATTGGTCACTGTATTGGCTGTAATCGTAATTCGACCCTCATATTGCCTTCCGCTAGTTTCGAGAATCAGAAAGTACTAGAAATAGCTCGGCGACCAGGTGAAAACTATAAAATGCCGGAGATAGCATCTGCTCTCAGTTTTCAAGATTGTTTCTCCATTTACGCAAATTATAAAAGTGAAATTTTAGTACTAAAGGAATTTATTTGAATGACTCAAGTACCTGCAGTTAAATTTCTACAAATTTTGCCTTGAAGATCAATTTAATATCAATTTCAGTAAGAAATTTTACCATTAGCTGCTCACGTCACACGAGCAAGAAATCATTCAATAATCTGCATTCTGCATATCTAAAAGACTAAAACACCATTTCAACATTTTGCATACCTGAAAGACTCTGTAAAAAGTGCGTATATAAATTAGTTCGTGAAAGACTGCAATGATCAATTCACTCGCTGCGTGAATTTGCGAACTTAGCTTAGCTTTGCCAAAATAACAGTGCCGCCTCCGGGTGTAAGGTGCGGCTGCACCATAATTCAAAAAATTACAGTAATTGGCTTTAGAACAATAAAATAAATCGACTAGTAAAAACTCACAGAAATTGAAGCTATTTGCAAAGGGAGGATCCGTGATCCGCTCAGTTGTTGTTAGCTGTTAGCTCAGCGTGAGGTCGGAGTACTGAAATACACTGGTTATCATAAATTAAGAACAAATCACAAACATAGCGATAACTTCCTCAAAAATAAGCCAAACCGCGTAAAATTTGAATATGTTGCTAAGTAAGAGTAGCCGAGTAAAACTACCATATTCAAATTAGTGGCGCTGCGCTCGGAATACGTTACCTGAGAGGAGCACAAAACTCCATGTTTGAGAGCAAGCCCACATATTTCACTGTAATAATGACATCAGAAATCTGAGATAGCCAATTCGTAACAGTGACCTCCAGGCATCATTTGCCTACAGAACTTCGGTGGAGAACCACTGGGAGACTAGAAGCAGGACAAAGTCAAACAGAAGTGGCCAGATGGTTAAATGTGAGTCCTTCTATAGTTCATAGACTTTGGAGGCAATTTCAAATCAGATGCCGAATCTGAGAAGAATTCGGCATCTAGGAGGTTCAAGCAAGGACGGCCAACTGCTACGACGAGCGCCGATGACCGATATTTGACATTATGTGTAAGAAGGAATAGAACCGCTACTCAGACTCTTCTTAGATCTTCCCTTGCTGTAGCCACCGGAAGGTTGGTGTCAGCGTCAACTGTGCGTAGAAGGCTTCACGAAGGTGGTCTGTATGCGAGGCGAACAGCCATTTGCGTGCCGCTCACGTCACGCCATAGGAGGGACCGTTTGCAGTGGGCATGACAACATGTCCACTGACGCCTGATCAATGGGGGGCTGTTCTCTTTCCAGATCAGTCCAGGGTTTGTCTAGAAAGCGATAGTAGGCGTTATTTGATATGGAGAGATCCTGGAATCTGTTATCAGCCGTCAAAAATCCGTGAAAGAGATGCATACGGAAAAGGCAGTGTCTGTGTTTGGGGTGGCATCTCTTTGGGTGGACGCACAGACCTCCATGTCTTTCCAGGGGGAACCGTTAATGCTCATGTTTATAGAGATGACATCCTTGATGTTTATATGCGCCCATATGCCGGGGCAATAGGTGATGCTTTCCTGTTACAGGACGACAACGCAAGACACACTGTGAAACGACTATTGGCTAATTTCAGCTGTATCAGTAACAACATACAGGAAGAGTAAAAGGACCCTTTTACTCAAGTACAGTGTGTACAGTTGGCACTCTTGGTGCTTACAAGGGCCTCACCAATACTTTTAGCGGTAACTCAAAATAGAAATGTAAAATTAAAACTAAACCTAAGTTGAATAATCAACCGAAGCTGCACAGAGATATTTTAACGTGTAGTTGGCTCTTGGACCTACTACCAACGTAGACTTTGTCAGGACTGAGTGTTCTGTGCATGTGTTTAGCAAACATTTTGAAGTAACTCCTTAACCTAAAGTCCTGATCTGGAACAGGAAGCTGAAATGAGCTTTGTTCTGGTGTAGATACTGTGCTGGAGAATAACTGCACTTGAAAGGGATTTAAAATCCTCTTTTATTAAATCAATATTATTTACACACTTCCCAACTCGGGAGGGATACAGAAAGTAAAAGACCACACTTGGGCCTAATTTAACAATCAGATAAATTTGATACTAAAACTAAATAGAAATTTAATTAAACCTTGCTCACAGAGCAAATTCGCGGAATTGGCCTCTAACTAACTGGTGCGTAGCAAGAAATACTAATACTAGCGCACTTCAATTTATTTCAATAAGCAATCATGTAGTAAGTACTATGGCTTATAACTTATCTGTTAGCTGGTCAGGCGAACGTCGAACAGAATAACCGTGATCTGAGACTAAAAGCTCTCTCACACTAAGAGGTTTCTACCTCTGGTTTAAATAGTACTTGGCTGTACTTCAAATTAGCATAAGCTGAAAACGCACGCTTCTTCTGACGGGAAGTTGAAACAGAGAAGAGATAGAAAGATTTAAATTAAAATAAAACTTTGTTAGTTTAACTAAAACCTTACAACTTAACCGGCGAATAATATGCAAGGTCGTAAAACAGCAAGCTTAAAGAGCAGAGAAACAACATGGCCGAAAGGTAGAATACAGCCTGTCTGAAGTAACTCTGAAACCAGCTTAAATAGCAGCTTTCTACCCTACTCTGCATAGTACGTGAAAGTTAAATCTTAATCTGACAAGAAAGCGTGGGTTGCAAGTGAGAGCAATAGGAAAGGTTACTTCAAAAATAAAATTAACTGATAATTAAATTAAATAAAAGTCTTAAACGAACAAAAGAAAACCTCATTAAACGAACAAACTAACACTCTCAGAACTTTATTATTAGCACCATGGAGCATAACTGAAAAAAATCTTTCAAATGAATATGCTATACGGTCCATGAAATTTTTAACATAATTTCTACTGATGTTATATGGAAATAATATAATATGTTATAGGGAAATAATATAATATGTTATATGAAAACAAGATAATATATGTTATATGAAAATAATATGTGTTACATGAAAATAATATTATGTGTTACATGAAAATAGTATAATATGTAAAAAAGCAATGTTATATGAAGGCAATGTAAATCTAGTTTTTGTAATAAGCTATATGAAATTTTTAAAGTTGTAAAGTATTTTCTCTCTCCTTCCGGCATGCCTTCGTGGTTTAACGGTTAGCACACTCGGCGTGTATTCGAGAGGCCAGCTTCGAGTCCCAGCGAGGGCACAATTCATTTTTTAGAATCATTAGGTTATTTTAAGGAGGAAGTCCTTAAAATAACCTAATGATTCTACAGTGGGGCTCGAAGTAGGATTTGGCGACTGGATCGCCTAACCCCCAGTCGCTCTTTAAAAGAAGGAGTATTTCCTCCTCCCTTCCGGCATGCCTTCGTGGTGTAACGGTTAATACACTCGGCGCGTATTCAAGAAGTCCAGATGCGAGTGCCGGCGACGGCACTGCTCAAAATTCATGCATCCTGCTTCAAAATAACCTAATGAAATCTACAAAGTAATTTTTGGTTTTTTTGTCCAATTTACAAAATTCGTTCAATTTTTTTTCGACAATTTAAAGCAACGAAATTGTTGGAAGTAAAAGAGTGATAACGTGTAACTGAAACTAAAAAGATGAAATAAAATTAATTTTTTATAAACGAAGCTTTTATTTAAAACCTCATGAATTAGTGAATGAATTAAAAGGGGAAAAATACCAAATTATTTCATGGGAGAAAGAGATTAAATAATTCCATTTCAGAAATTAATCTATAATTTTATTTTTGCATGAAAATTGCATTATAGATAGAACATGTTGCGACGTGCAAACGATTAGATTATCAGCGCATTCATGTAAAGCAGCTGGTAGTAGGGATACCTACAATGTGTATAAAAGTAGAGATTTGACAGCAGCAGTATAAAACTAGAGATTTGACTCAATTCGCATTTGAACGTTGTCTTCGGCTAACATAGTTGTAATGCCTCACGTAAGAAAGAGAATTGTCTATCATCACGTGTCTAACTTTGAACAATGCAGAATTACAGCCAACCGGGATTGTAGTTTATCATACCACAATACTGCTACTCGCGTCTGTCAAGATCCCATGACTAGCCATGGATCCATGGATTCGATGGATTTAGGACAGTCATCCAGAACGCCGTGTAGGACCTAGAGGCCCCTTTCATCACTAGCAGTAGAGAACACAAACATTTTATCTTCATGGTCATAAAGGATGTAGATCACATCACTAATCATATGACGAGAAAGGGAGTCGTTTGCAAGACAAGTTTCTGCTCGGACATTCAACAACGTTTGCAGCAGCACGTATTGTCAGCACGGCGACAACGGCTTCGGCTATCCTTGACACTGCGTCAGAAACAAGAGCTCTTCAATGGAGTGATCAACGACGAACTCAGAAGCAGGAAGGGCGTCACGTCATCTTAACAGACGAATACCGTTTCCGTGTAAAGTTACATGACGGCCGCATCCGTATTTGGCAGCTTCGTGGAGAATGCGCATTGCCCGCTTGTATTGGACATCTGTATACTGGCCCATCAGCCAGAGTAATGATATGGGATGCCATTGGATACACATCTTGATCTTCTTTTGTTCGCATTTCTGGCTCTTTGAACAGCAATCGTTATATTTCTGACGTGTTAAAAACCGCCGCTCTGCCTTACCTTCGAAATTTTCCTATAGCTTTGTTTCAGCA
>KK113087.1:803868-821463 GCA_000611955.2 Stegodyphus mimosarum | reverse complement strand
CAGCAGGACAATGCGCGATCACACGTTTCCCGTACTGTTATGACCTTTCTTAATACATTACATAGTTGATTGTTGCCCTGGCCAGCACATTCTCCTGAACTCTCACCAACTGAAAATGTGTGGCCAATAGTTGCCGATCGATTGGCATTCAGCCACTCCCAATCTATTACTGTCGATGAACTGTGGCATACTGTTGAAGCTGAATGGACTTTATTCAGCTTCAACAGTACAGTCCCCGTACATGCCATACAGTCTCTGTTGAACCGTGTCCAGGCGGATAAATATTGTTATTGCTGCGAGAGGTGGCTGCTCTGAATATCGATTTCTCAGGATCTATACGTCCTAATTTAATCACTTGTTCTTTCTACTATAAAGTATATGCTCAATAAATACAATTCTATAATTTGCATTCCTTCTTGGTGTAGCAATTTTGATGACCAGTGGCGTATTTACCGAACCGACTCCAACTGACAAATGTTTTGTCCTTTTAAACATATTCGGAGATATTTTTAACATTCTCTCTCAATTAAGGAGTAATTAATTTCTTGCATAGAAAATTCACATATTTCTATTTTTTAGATTTATTATACTGATAACCTGTTTTGCTTTGCCCTTTTTATATCGATTCGCTATAACGCTGTTTCAAAAATCAATTTATGAAAATTCAAAATTTCATACTTTCATATCAGAAAGTATCTTTCAATAATAATAATAATAATAATAATATCGCTATAGAACTGAGTTGTACATTATTAGGCCGCGGGTAGAATACGATCAATGAGCGGATAAAAAAAGCTTTGTGACAGAATATTGCAGTTACGATAGATTGCAGCTGCGCGATAATTGCCATCAGACGGTCTCTCGCTCATCATATTGAGTCATATTGCTTTGCTTGCATTTTAAACAGCTTTTTTTAACTGATGATTGCGGATTAATTTCTGTCTTAATAAGTTTGAAAAAAAAATCGTTACCCTAATTGAGATAGAACATTCTCCTAATAACAGAACAGCCATTTCATTAGAAGTAAAACTAGAATGTGCGTCGATTCGAAGGTGGATAGCGACTAGTTGACATGGCAAGTTCCTTAAAGTTAGCACCTTCAACTAAGCGCAAATTTTGCGAAATTCATAAAAATGAAATCTTCTTTCCCATTACGGTATCAGAGAAAACGGTGATGAAATGTAAAAACTCAGTTTATGAAGAGACGGACAGACAGCTCAACATTTGGATCGATCCCGAAATACAAGGTAAGAGTCCCTCAAATCAAGTCACAATTGTGGCAGAATCCAAAAGTATTTTTAATTTTATACAAAAAGAAACGAATAACATAACCAATTCTTTTGTGGCTAGTTTGAGGATGATTTTGATTGTTTCAAAAGACGAAGTAATATTCACAGTTTGAGGATTACAGGAGAGACAACTAGTGCTGACAATAAAGCCATGGAAGGATTGCCACAAATATTGAAGAAAATTATTACTGTTAGAAACTTTTCATCCCAATTTGTGTTCACTGTTAAGGAAACTGTTTTATTCTGGAAGAAGACATCATCACCTACTTACATTGCAAAATGCTTCTCGACTTAAAGCATTAAAAGACAGAATCACTTTGTTTTTAGAATGTAATGCAAAGGGTTATTTTAAATTTTATAAACGAATTCTCTTTATCAGTAAAACGTCATTGCCATGAAAACATTAAATCAAAAGCCCTTTTGATGGACAACGCTCCTGGTCACCCAAAAAGTTTAGAATTTCTCGATACTTGTATTGCAGTGAACGTTGCCATCTATCTGCCGCCAAATACAACGTCGGTTATACAGCCTATGGATCAGGGTGTGATATCTAACTTTAAAGCATACTACGTGTGACAATTTCAGTATTTAATCCACGAAACTGATTCTAATGAAGCAAACGTAGTGCAGATTTGGAAAAATCATATTATCGTAGATTAGTGGCTCCTACATACCTCCAGGAGATTCTTATGACTGCTGTAAAGGGCTATGGTAAATTAAAATCAATCTGTTAATATCAGGAGGTCAGCGAAGGGTTTAACAGAAAATAAGAGCCGAAGAAAAAACGCAGACAATACAATGCTGAATATTTAAAATGTGGTTTTATTCCGTTACTGGGATATAATACTTTATCAATGTGCCCTCTATTCAATAAACTAATAATTCAAATTCTTAACGACCCATAACACCAAAAAGATAAAGATTTGGCTTTTTTAAAACAGTCAAATTGACAACACCGTAATTACGACAACATTTTAGCGAGATGACAATAGACTGCATGCTTCTTATAGCATTTCTTTGCTAATTGCAAAATCGGAAGGCTGCACTACATTGATGAAGAACTTGTTATACCAGCTCTAAATGAGCTAATACCCACTGTCCTGCATAAACCAGAGTTCAGTGTTATAGGGCTGCTATCACAAATCCCTATGCTTCGGACGAACAACTGGTTTCCCCTTTCCATGGAAACCCTAAAGGGATCCGCAGTAATTGGCTGTTTTATATCACATGGTAAAGTAGAAAAATTGTACTAAACAGATGTTCTTCCGAAATGTTTTGAATATGTGATACGACTTTTAAAAGAATTCCATTTCTTTGTACTATATTATTGAAACATATGTTCCAATAATATGGTACAAAGAAGGACTGACGAAATGGCTCAATGCGTAGAAAATGTTTTCATGTGAGTTCTTAAAAATATCTGAATTTCTTGTTCAGCTTGATAAGTCTTCTTTGCCTGGAAACAAATCTCACATAAATTTACATTTAACTTTGCGAGATTTGTAAAAAAAGAACAGTTTTCTCAAAAATTGTTCTTTGTCAAACATTTGGAAACTGGTACGAAAGGTGAAGCAATACTTAACGAATCAAAAACATCTTTTGATGTAAATTCCTTGAGAATATCCTCCTCTTTGCAACTGACGGTGCTCCGGCAATGGGAAGACGAAACGGCATACTTACCCTTTATCTGGGCCTACAGAGACTTAATTGTTTATGTACTAAAGCCATTTAGGTAACTGTTCAGTCAGCAAGGAAGACAAATCATCAGGGTCTGCCATTTCCTGTTCCACATTAAATAGAAAATTTTAACTCTCGACAGTAAGCTAAATTTTTCTTATGTAATGTGGTGGATTCGAGGTATATATATGTTTCCGCTACCAGGAAAAGGTTAAAACAAGCCACACCGAATTCATTATCCACTGTTTTTTTTGTCATACATCGCAACGTAGTCGCCCAAATTTTTAGTGAACGCGTGCATGACTCACTATAATATGCCATTAGGCCAGTTAACAAAATAAAAAAGAATGCCTTAAAGAAGGGATTATGTGTTCAGCTTTGCTTGGAAAATTATGAAGATTATAATTATTTACTACTTAACAGAAAGTTCGTTGATTATCTGAAAGGACATACTTGGATTTATTTTAGGCAACTCTTTGATTTAGTGTTCGAATTACTGAAAATTAAAGACAATGATTTGCGGCTGAATTTAATTAATTTAAAAAATGACTTATTTTATACGATTAACTTATTTGCCAAACTTAGCGAAACCAATTCGAAGCTATAAGCTGATCAATTAAATTTATCAGAACTAAAGTAAAATATCCGCGTTTATAGCAAAACTTTTCTATACAAACAAAACTTGAGGAGATCTTGATTGAGTATTGGACCCTTTTGCAAGCAGACCCAAAAAACTCAGATGAATTCTTATAAATACAGAAAAAATTTATTGAATTATTCATAAATGAGGAGCTGAAACCAATATTTAAACAAGGATGGTATAAATTCTGGTTAAAAAAAACAGATACGAATTTCATGGTCTGCATTCTTGGTCACTGAAGCGAAGTTGTTGATTGCTCTCCCGTAACTTTCCATCTAGCGGAACGTCGACAGAGTGCAATTTTGAGCCTCATCATGAAAAAAAGAAATTAACTGGAAATCAGTGATCACGGAGACATACGAATGTTACTCATAAACATAGAGATGAACTTTAATAATCTCATATCATCCAATCAAGATTCACCCACCTCACTGAAAAAAATAATGGGGTTTTGTATTTTAAAACAAAAGTCATAATTTAATAAATTCTATTTTAAATATTACAATGTTTTATTTATATCTTATTTACCATTCAAGACATCAAAGTTAAATCTGTAATTTTTCTATTATGAAGTAAAGTAGAGTTACTTCATTTGAAAGTTCATGGTCAGATTTTTTCTATAAGAAGGGGCCATGCGTTGTTGTGACTGATCTCACTTGTCCGAACGTCAGAACAAGCCCAGGAATTTCATCGTGGCAAGGAGTACAAGGTTACGTCTGTCTCTGAAAAGAGACTTGGACAGCATATAAGTTACAGTATGATTTTGCCCAGTCCCACCCCTTTTTTAGGCAAAGCATCCCGGAGGTGGGTCCGAGGATCTCCCCCTCTTCCCCTTCCACCAAACCACACGAGAGGATTTTCGGCTCGCGAGATTAGGTGACGAAGTCACGATCCAGGTTCCTGGGCGAAGCCCTACCCTGTGTATATTATAGTGAGGCGTTGTACATATCTTTTTCATGAGCGTAGCATAATTTCTGGAATCTAGAGATGAATTGGTTTACTTAGTAATTGACGTTGACATTATATGGCTATTGTAGGAATTTTAGAGAATTTTGATAGAGCAATATATAGGGCAATCTTCTGACATCGATCAGTCATTGTATCAAGAACTTGGTCAATCCGCCCGTGGGCTGTGTAGATAAAATTCGCGTCGGTCGATCGGCGTGCCATTATAGCGTCCTTCAACGTCGGCGGCTGCTGGTCATCTGAGCTTCTTGTTGCTTGGGAGGTAGCTAAAGAGGAGAAGAAAATTTCGGCTCGCCATATAGTATTTAGAGAGCCCCATGTCGCAAAGAGGCTGTGCATTTACGAACAACACTGCGCTTCCTCCCGAATTCGAGCCCCCCTTTCTCGGTAACAACTTAGTCACTCGCAAGGTCAGTCTTAAACACTCACAAAGTACTGAAGAAGGTTTAAAATAATCTTTTTTTTTAATTTTAGTCTAAATCGAACATAAAGGTACGAATTGTACTACAGACAGAACCACCACTTTTGGCTATTTAACAATAACAGACAATTAAATTCAAACTTGGTCTACACATTTAATAGGATAAAATTACTTAAGGTATTTCGCCGGCCCGAAGTTTAACTCATAAGCTAGCGAGAATACTAAACCCAGAATATCTTTAGTAAGCAGAGCTGGCGAATACTACTAACAGAGAAGCAATAACAGCAGAAGCCTCTCAACTACTCAAAACTTTTCAAAGCTAATTTGCATTCTGGGGAGGAAAGCGGACAGGAGAAGTTGTAGTAAAGATCAAAATCATAGTAACTGGTTAATTAACATATTAATCATAGTAACTGGTTAATTAAGGTATTTTAAAAAATAATTGCTTAAATAGGCTAGATGTGAAGCGGTAACATTGAAAAACAAAAATTTATTATTATTATTATGAAAAGCAAAAATTTATTATTATTATTGTTATTAAAAATATACTCTCATATATAAAGAGTATTTTCTGAGCTCAGAAGACGTGCCAGCACCACAGAATTACATGAAAACTTCTAAACAAACAAACAAACAAAACAAAAAAAAAATCAAATACTGTTTAGCTTCACCAAGTACTTTTAAGGACCATTAAGGAAAAAATTAAATCCTATCAGCAAATGAGAACTGAATAAATTCCATTAAAGATATTACCTATTCCTGAACTTCACTTTTGTCATACCATCCTAAGAATAAAATAGATCCGTAAGTAGGATGCATTATTATTAAACGCAACTTAAGTAAACATAATTATAAAACAAATTTAGTTATGAAACATAATTATGAAACAAATCAGCTTTATAAAATTTATCAAGTAGCATTAAATATTTTACACTTATAATAGTTGGGCATATTTGAAAGAAGATAAGGGACATTTTATTTACGTTTTACTAACAGTTAGCATTATGTTGATTTTTAATTCTATGTCTCATTTTGTCCCATACTTGCTCAGTCTACAGGTTTATTAAGTGGCAGGTAAATTTTATGTTAAACGGCATAGGTTAAAATGAGAAGTAAAATCGTAATCAGCGTGACTCGTAACAAAAGACTGGCTGTTGCCACTACTGCTGCATGCCTAGAGAGAGAGCCCTACTGATCAGAACAAACCTGAAAGCATGATGTAGGCACGATTGGCAAGTTTTGAAAGTTAGTTGTGCTCTGCCTAGCTGACACAGTTAGTGTCGTAACTTCCTACTGAGTTTCTAAGATTGTAAACCAGTTAATATACACTGGTGTGCAAAAATTAAGGACGAGACGGTTTTTTCAATATAACGTTGTACAAAAGCTTTCCAAATCAACACATTTAATACCGTAAGATCCCCAATACGTAAGGACATGAGTAATGTAAGCAACACTTACTAAAAGAGAAATCAGAGGGATAAAAAGAAGCTTTATTGAAAAAGTAGCATGGAGCGCAATGCGACTGAAGACCGAAACATCCCTGTGATGGGTGTCCAGCAAGAAACATCCAGTCTTTAATAGGGGATATGATCTCCCCTGACTGCTAGGCAGGTTTCACATCATTTGTGCATGCTGGATATGTGGTTGTTAATGAGCTGTTGAGACACTGCTGCTCGTTCCTCTTGTAGCACCAATCGCAGTTTCGGAATCGTTACTGGCGATAAGTTACGTGCTGCCACGGGTCTCCCTAGTAAGTTCCGTACATGCTTGACGGGATTTAGATCCAGAGACCTTGCCGACCAATCCATGTGTTCAATATCTTCACTCTCCAACAGCTCTTCGACAGTAACTGTGCGATGAGGTGGAGCGTTGTCGTCCATGAAGAGGAACTGAGGACCCATAGCCCTTGTGAAAAGACGCATGTAAGGAAGAAGAACCTCGTTACAATAGCAGTCCCAGGTGACGAACCTCCTTGGGAGATATGAAGGTCGGTCCGGCTACCAAGCATTATGTCTGCTCGAACGAGAACTCCGCGACCTCCAAAACAGTCCCTTTTGATGATGTTGAAGGGGTTATTGCGTGTTCCCCGCTCTGTCCAGATGTGTATGTGTCTAGAATCGCAACTCAGACTAAATCTGCTCTCATCTGTAAAGAGTACTCGTCCCCATTCATTGTCTCTCCAATTCCGGTGTTCCCGGCACCACAGAGAACGCCTTCTCCGATGGGCAGGCGTTAGAGGTACACACCGTACAGGGCGTCGTGAAAACAGACCACCACCGTGCAGTCTTCTGGCCACGGTAAAACGCGATATCGGTCATCCAGTCGCCTGTGTCGTGTGTCTAGCGATTTCTCCTGCTGTCTGCCGCCTGTTTCTTCTGGCCTGTAAGGCAATATACCTGTCATCTGCGGGTGTGGTTCCTCGTGGACGACCACTACTAAGCCCCCGGATAGCTGTTCCTGTAGTTTGAAATTGTCTCCAAAGTCGTGAAACGATACTGTGAGCAATTCCGAACTCTGCAGCCACACTTGTCAGACTGCGGCCTTCCTCCAACTTCCCAATGATTGGACCTCGGGTAAAAGCATCCAGATGTCCTCTAACAGATTGATTATTCGCCATTTCTCGCTGAGGCAGCAACTCGGTGTGATTTTAACTGCTATACGGCGAGCAATCTCTTTGCCAGAAATACTGATCTTACACCGACAACATGCAACAACGTCACCTTACTTAATCTCCTGATTGGTCTTTTTGTCCGCTCTGCCTCTTCGTTCAGCTGATATGCTAATTTTTCGACTTCGTCCTTAATTTTTGCACACCAGTGTAGTTTAAGGTTCCAATAAGCCAATAAAGCACAAGAGGTGATAAGTTGCTTTGTATTATTTCAAGTCTCTCTAGATGCAAAGAACAAGCTTTACATTAATTTTCACATTTTTGTGCTTATCTTGTGACCACGATAAGGATTAACATAAGGCACTAACTCGCTTTAATATACAGAGATAACTTTTAAGGGTGAGCAGTTAGCTACAAATAATTAAATTAGGTAGTTAGATATCATTAGTAATTATATATCTACATGGTCATCATTATACACTCATTTCCATAAATTAGGGATAATTCGGAATCACGCGGAAATCGAACTCTAAAATAAATATATCACCTGTAAAATCACTACACACATCTTCAAGAATCATATGCAAATTTCAGGAAGTAACCAGATGACACCGATGGTACGTCACAATGACGTGAGTGTAAGACAGTGATATATAAGGAATACAGGCAAAGAAGTGAAATTGTTCACACGCGCTTTATAAGCATTTCAGTGCAATAACCGAATAGTTATGACACAAAGGAAGCTTTTTGATGATTTTTTACGTGGTAGAATTATCAGCCGTCTGGAAAGTGGGCGTACCCAACTGGAAGTATCAGACGAACTTGGAATTCCCTAGAGTGTCATCTCCAGGCTTTGGCAACGATTCTAAGATGATGGTAATGTGAGTAGACGTTACAGCACATGTCGCCCCAGAGTTACAACGCCGAATGAGGACCGGTATTTGGCAGTTATTGCCAAAAGAAAAACGCGAAGCACAGCCTCGGACCTGTCTCGTCAGCTCTCTTCAGCCACTGGTACGACAATTTCAAGGCAGACCGTGTACATATGCTTAGAGGAGATTGGTCTATATGCTAGTAGACCTGTCAGATGCGTTCCACTTACTGCAACTCACTGTCGCCTGCGGTTAGCCTGGAGTAGAGAGCATGCATTGTGGACACCGCAACAGTGGGCTTGTGTGATGTTTTCCGACAAGTTCAAGTTTAGCTTGCAGTCTGATTCTTGCCGGACTTTCATATCGAAAGCTCCAGATACCCGTTACCACCAAGAAAGCATCATTGAACGACGCCGTTACGGTGGTGCAGGAGTGCTCTTTTGGGGTGGAATTATTCTGGGTTCC
Source organism: Stegodyphus mimosarum (assembly GCA_000611955.2). Lineage (NCBI taxonomy): Eukaryota > Metazoa > Arthropoda > Arachnida > Araneae > Eresidae > Stegodyphus > Stegodyphus mimosarum. Next base: position 812,525 of record KK113087.1, on the reverse strand, counting down.
AGAACTGACCTGCATGTTCAAATTGGAACCATGACAAGCCAAATCTATCAGGACGTCATTCTGGAACAACATGTACGTTTGTTTCGGGGCGCCATGGGCGCACAATTTCTGTTTATGGATGACAACGCCCGTCTTCACCGTGCAAACATCGTAAGCGAATGCCTTCAATCGGAGGATATCACCCGTATGGACGGCCAGCATTCTCACCGGACTTGAATCCAGTAGAGCACGTGTGGGACATGCTTGGCCTACGAGTTGCAGCCCGTCAACCTCCTACTACATGTCTACAGGAACTTCGGAGAGCATTGCTTTTTGAGTGGTGTAATATCCCCCACGATCAGATCGATAATTTGATACTCAGCATGTCTAGGCGTAGTACGGTCTGTATTGCATCGTCTGGGAGACATATAATGTATTAACAATCATACGAACCATGTAATATTGGTTTTTTGTAAATAGGTTTTTTTTTGTAATTTGCTCCAGGGAGAAAAAATCACTAATTTTTTAAATAATATCAAACACATAGCATCTTTTTTTGCTCTTTACCTTTTGTTTAATAAATAAGCTTTAATAAGTCAAATTTGTTTTGCTTCTAACTCTTCCTTTGCCTGATTTTGCATTATCCTTAATTTATGGACATGAGTGTATTTTATTTATTAAAAAAATATTTGTTAAAAAGCACTATTAAAATCACAATTGTCACATTAAAATCACATTTCACAATTTAAAATACATGTAATTTATGACATTGATTCTTAAAAGATGTTAGATAACTACAAATTAAAAGCTACAAAACATTTATGCTTTGTAGCAAAATCACAAAACAAAATATCCAAGCAACTTTTTAATTTGAAGCATTCCCAGACATTTTGGCTAATCTTTATCAATTTCCTTCTCTTTAAGCCTCTTTTATAATAATTAGGAATTTGTTTCAATACGTAAACCAGTACTCCCACTAATTTCTGCATGTTTTATCTCCTAGCTTGTCTCTCGACAATGATACACTGCGAAAAGAAAAAAAAAAGGGGGGGGGAAGGAAAAAAAAAGAAAAAAATCTGAAAGGTTTCAGATTTTAAATTACGTCCAAAGGGGCGTTTTTGTAACGTTTTGTGTTTTACCTTTATTTAATCAATATCATGTTCTTTGCACTTAAACCATAAAATTTAGTTCAACAGTAATATCGCAAAAACATTTTAAAATGAGCAAAACCTTTAGAATTTCCGATTCACAGTCTCGGCTGGAGATAAAAATGTCCCCTCCCCCCTACAGTGTTGTCATGGCTCACTTTGAAACCGTTGAGCTTCTTAATCGAAAATTCGTTATTCGTTTTTGGCAAAATGAAAATGATAATAAAAGAAATTCCAAATTTCGGCCCATTTTGGTTACGTTATTCAAAATTCGATGGCTCTAGATACCGTTGTTTTATCACAATGCGAGAAACATACATATATTTATTCAGAATCCTCATTATTTAATTTCTTTAAATATAATGCAACGCTCTAACATTTTTTGGCAACAATTTGAAAAGTTATACGCCGTTTACAGTAACTCAACGCAAAATGCCAAAACGAAATTAACAGCCCTTCTGGGCTAATAAATAAAATTTTGGCTAATAAATTCGGCCCTTTGAGCTAATAAATAAGATTAAAAAAATATGAAAGGTTTCAGATTTTAAATTGCGTATAATGGGATGGTTTTTTAGCATTTTGTGTGTTACCTTTATTTATTAAATATCATGTCCTTCCCACTTAAACCATCAAAATTCAGTTCAAGAGCAATATCGCGAAATAATTTTAAAACGTGCATATCTTTAGAATTTTCGATACGGAGTTTCGCGCGCTGGAGATAAAAGTGTTTTCGGTGTACAACATTGCCATTCCTCGTTTTGAAATCCTTGAGTTTCTTAACCAAAAATTCGTTAAAGTTTTACACAATATAAAATCTATAATAAAACAAATTCCAAATTCCAAACTTGTTCTTCCAGATGCCCATATTCGCAGGAGGATTACATTATTCAAAATCTGATGGCTCTGGGTACCGTTGTTTTATCGCATTGCGATAAAACAATGCGATATACATTTATACGATATATAGCAATGCGATATACATTTATGCAGAATTTTTATTATTTAATTTCTTTAAAAGTAATACAGGGCGATAATATGTGGAGGCCCCAATTTGAAACGCAAAGTGCCAAAATGAAATTAATGGTCCTTTCTGGGCAAATTGCCCCTTTGGACTAAAAGGGGGGGGGTTAGTTTGTATCATCTGTTCTACTGGCTCGATTGGCGAAATTCAACTTCCGTTTTTCGTGTCTCGAAAGCGCGACTTAGGATATGTGTTACATTTATATATAGCATTATTATTGTAATATAAGTATTTTGACACAAAATCGGACTTTTACTGAAATGGCATGCCAATTTTCCTCTATATTTCGTTTCCACGACTCAAATTATGCCAACCAAGTTTTGTAAAAATGACAAGATTAGTTTTTAAAAAAATTAGCTGTCAAAATTTTAGCTCCTCAATCTTAAATGAATTTGATATATAGTTATTAATTTATTAAACTTATTTGATTCTTCCTTTCACATTTTGAAATTTAGTTTCATTCCAAATAAAATTCGCCCATTTTTTATGATTTACTCTTAAAATTTATATTTTTAGATAACTTTTGGAAATTTTTCGAAAAACATTTTGTAGTATATCCTATAAAATTTCTGCCATCATCTTAAGGTAGATATATTTCTAAGCAAACTTGCAAAAAATTTGTGTTTTTTACTCAAAATTTCCTAAGATATACATGAATTTACATAATGGCGGGTTTTGAAATTTGGCATATTTGTTATAAGCGATAATAACGCCAAATATGGTTTAAGTACCTTGTTAAAATTATTTGAAAGTATGAACAATGACTATAAATGAAAAAAAGAAAGGACAATAGGTTGCTATAAATTTATATATAAGAAGCTCGCCAACTGAATTATTCTTGGAACAAACAGAAAAAAAAAAATGCGCCATGACAAATTTTTTAATTTCTTACCAAAAATTACAAAATTTAATATCTAGGCATAATTTGCGTCGTAGAATCGAAATATGGAAAAAAAATTCGTATGTTACTCCGGAAAAAGTCCGATTTTGTGTCAAAATACCTATGTTAGGTTAATGCTACATATAAATCTAATGTACATCCTAAGTCTTGCTTTCGAGACATGAAAAATACAATTTGAATTATGTCAATCGGCCCAGTAGAACGGGAGTGACCGTCCCCCCCCCCCCCCCCCCGCAGTGTACCTATGAATTATTGCTATGTTGAAAGAACTACAAAGTCAGATAAAAGTTTAAATAAACTTTCTTTTTTGAAAAGAACTTAGAACATACAGGCACGTTCTTATGCTAACAAAATGAAGTACAGCTCGTGGTGACATAATTAAAGAGGAACAGTCAAATTCAAACTAAAAATGTGGACTATAATTTTAATCTAAGCTGGCTCAGTCACTCTATCGTCGTAGCAAATTCAAACGTAGACAGCGTTAACGAAAAGACGAATAATTACAAATCATCATAGCTGGCAGGGACTAATGCAACGTGCAAGCGGAGGGCAGAAACACACACCTTCTTTCTCACAATCCCAAAACAGTTTAAATATTATCTAACTGATTTGCATTCTGGTGAGGAAACGGACAGGGGAAGTTATAGTAAAGGCTGAAATTATAAACAACTGGTTACTTTACATAATAATAACTGTACATATCTTTGAAGAATACTTTTCTTTCCCTTTATGTATTCAGTTTCTCGCTTCAATACGTTTCCTCTTCATTTGAGATTTTTTGGATTTAATTAAAGATTTCTGCTAGTCTAAAAATCTAAATGCATCATAAGATTTATCCTAAGTTTATTAACAGTTATTTTAAGTTCTGTATCTTTCCTATCTTATTCTAATTTCAGCTTGCAATTTCCTGCCAGAATGTAAATTCAGAAACGCAGTTAATACAAATGAGAAAGAGTACTATTTAAGTCGGGACTTCACCGACTTCGAGAGAGAGTCTAATTCCCTGACTAGCGCATTTGCCTTTTGGCTACGTTCTCTTAGCTATTGCTACGGTCGGCCAAACCTTAGGCCCTTGCTTGGCTTCGCCGATTTAATTAATACTTAAGGACCAACTAGGTAGATTTCTAATAGCATCAGCTATACCGTTCAAATAGCTTAGTTAAGCTAGTTTTAGTTTAAATTATTATTATTTTAAGTTTAAGCCCGAGTGGAGGCTTTGTGTAAAGTTCCAAGTAGGAACTGATTGTAAATATACTGAAAAATAAAGGTTTGTAAACCCTCTTTAAGTCGCACGTGTTCTGTTCACACACTTAAGTGATTATTCGCTTGTTAGTGTTCTTGGGGTTCTAAGTTAGAACTTTAGAATTAAATAGTAAAACACCACAGCATTTTGTATAGAAAATGATGCTAATTTTATTTCTTTAGTAATATGAACATTCAGAATAAATACCAAATGATATATGGTAAGGGCTTGTTACAGAGCCGAGGTGGCAGAATTTTTAGAATTTAGTGGCACACCGAGCAATAATATCTAGAAACAGCAAAACTTTTAGAATTTAGGACGGGCACTTATGGACAGCAGCATTTAGGATCCACAGAGATTGCATCATACGGGAAAAGGCCTAGCGCCAGCCATGTGTACGATGCATTGATGCATATAGGAGGAACCTTTTAAATTCTCAGTTTTCAATTTCTTTATTCATAGAAAAATTCCTTTATATAGATGCCTGTTCATATGATGAGATTAGAAGGATTTTTGATATTTTCTATGCTTGTGTCTGGTGAAAAGTAGAGAAAATAATGGGAAGATAAATATGTTAAGAAAAAGACTTCTAGTATCAGAAATAAAACGTTCAAATATTATGTTTTCATTGTTCTTCCAAAAAGTAAGAAATTTATGACAAACTTTCTGTAAAATACATCCATTACGTGTTAATAGCATGAAGACAATTTTCCTTTTGTCACATTTTTCTGGAATCTTCTAGAATCGTGGGTCTATAAATCTTGCTTTCAAATCCTTCTAAACTTTCCAAGTTGCATTGTCTAAAATCCTAAAAAAAATTATCCTTACCAATTATGTAACAGAAAAAAAGGGGGGGAAGAAACAAGTGTAAAATTAATTTTATAGAGAAAACTGTTGCATATTGTGAGACAATTACACGGAAAAACTCTTATCATGAAAAATTTTAAAAGAATAAGACGTTTTTAATTAATTATATAGCTATTTTGCTTTTACTGACAATTGTTTTGTAAATTATGCTTTATAGCATTTATTACCGTGTTTATTTTTCAGGTTCAAAATATTGTATAAGGGGCATTCAAATGAAAGTGATTCGAGGTGTGTATCCAAGAGATGTGTAGCAACAGAAATAAGATAGATACATGGATAGGAACAGCAAATACTTAATGATTGAAGTACATAAACTGTTTGTTAAATAAATCAACCATTGCGTTAAGGCAGGCGTCCCATTGCTTGGGAAGGTTACGAATTCCGTACACGAACAACAATGTCGGTTGATCATGGAACCATAACTGCAGCCTTTACGTTTACTTCAGAATGTTGCCGACAATGTTGTGAACAGTATCGATAGAAACGTGCAACTCATTTGCAACGTCACGAATGTTTCGATGTCGATTTGCCTTGTTTACGGTGTCAATGTCCGTAATCATTTTATCTGCCACAACCTTGTCCTCCTGACTGGGCCACGATAAATCCGTTGTCTTCTGGCGACCTTCGCTAAACATTCTCGTCCACCTCGTCACCGTCGAGACACACGAGTCTTCGTACGCAGCCACCATTCCTCGATGAAGTCCATCGGCTTAACCTTTCCAGTGTTAAAAACTTAATTACAGCTCGCTGATCCGTTTTCGACGCAGTTGCATCGACACCAGCCATTTTTGAATGAATGCCACGTCCTTGCGAAGTTAACACACATCTCCTTCCGCACATGCATACGTGGTATATACAGCTTCACTATCACATTGTTTCACGAAAATCCAGAGCAAACTTCTCGCATGCGGCGCTTCGAGTCACTTTCATTTGATATAATCACTTTCATATAATAAGTCGCCAAAATAGAAAGTAATGTCACTTTATAATATGACACAAAAAAAATAAAAATGCTTTATTTTAATGTTATTTCCTAAACATAACTTCGATGTACTACCATTAAATTTGTTAATGTTATAACGTTTAAAAAAATCGTCAAAACATTCCCAGATCTCCGAATTAAAAATTTCCTACAGAAACTCATCTTAAAGTTGCCAAATTTAGAACCGTATAATAAAAGAATTCACATCTCCAAAAAATAAAAGTTGTTTAAGAGCTCTTCATTACAAAAAATGAAATAATTTCGAAATGCTTATGTTCCACTTCTTGCCTGAGTATCCCATTGTTTATATTAGAAATAGAAACAAATTATAACCCATGAACCCATTCAAAAGATAACCAATTTGTCAGTGAATCGCCAAAAATATTTCTCCAAAATGCTAATTCATACTCAACATGGCAGTCGTAAAAACAGACAGATATTAGAGTCTTTTAAGGACTCTTAAAAACCGTACGAACCCTGGGAATGACTTCGTGGAAAGTTTTCTAAAAGAAACTGAATTTTATTTATGTTGCATATGCACATTAGAAAAATTACGAAAACTTCCTGCAGCCAACCTGTTCAATGGTATTGAAATCGAGATGAACTATTAGAGTTTAGCCATCTGACCCACGGGTTGTTGCAAAGGTAATTTAAAATTACGTCGCTTTGATAAACATATCAGTATAAGGTATTGGTTTGAGTTATTTTTTTTATTTCTCTTACAATGAATTTAAAATGGATGAGGTGTTTTGTTTCGAACAATTATTCTCAGTGCGGGATAGGTGGTAAAATTTTGCAGTAAGCAATGAAGATCCAAGTTAAAAATTTTGTAAAAGTCTGAAGACATAGGATTAGGCTCATCATTGAGGATCACTTTCTATTATTAGTAATATAGTCTCAACAATTAAAGAACTGTAAACGAGTAGAGCCATTTCATGGCCCATTAGTGGTTACATGGATAAGACCAATGAACTCTGGTAGTTTGGCCCAGTGTCGGACAAAGACAATTTTGCACCACGTGTAGAAGGTATCTCTGATATCATTTAGCAATGAGCGATATTTCTACCATCGATTACTATACCATTAGCAGTAAATATGTTAACTAAATTAACCTTTAAGAAATTGGTGCTGCAACAGAACTATTTTATTGAACGCCATCTAGTGGCGAGAAGGAACAATCTAAGTCAGTCGACCTCTAGCCACAATGACGTTATGTTATCACGTATTAGATATCTCTGTAATTTGAATGCTCCATTTGGTATATGTTTTATTTTTATGTATTTTCTTTGTACCCGTTCCTGTATGCTCTGTTAATAAATACTTTTAGAGCTAGTCGACGTTCGTGTTTATTGAGGAACGGTTACAGTGCCTTATAAAATTTAGAGCTCTAGATCAATGATCTCAAACTCGCAGTGCCGGAAGTAATTTTTTGTGGCCGATGAATACATTTTCAATAATGTATTTGTTGCAGATGTGGTGCTTATAGTTTTAGCGGCATAAAGATATGGACTGTGTTATGTGTATGTTTACTATTAAAGAATAAAACGAAATAATAGATAAAATGAAGGGATGAATCATTGTCAATGAATGCTTGTATGTCAAGCTATATGACTAGGGTAATGTGGAATAATTTAACACATTGTTACAATCAGTTAATTAAATATGCCAGCTGACAGTCGGTAATGCTTTAATATTCTGAAATTTCTGATTAAGGTTAAAAATAAATTCTTTCATGGTTGATCCAACACACTAGAATTACCTGAAATAAATGTCTGTCAAAAATTTTATATTTAGCTGTCAATGCATTTGAATTACAAAAAGTATAAACAGTAGACATTTCTTAAAGGTACCAATCAGGTAGAAAATAAATATAAAACTGAATTTCTTTCTTTGTGTTATTATTATTATTATTTACATATGTTTTAATAAATATTCAGCAATTGAAAATTATATTTTTCTTCGTTTGTTTTTTTGTTTCGTTAACAATGTTTTCAAATTTCATTGAAAAAAATTTTCTGGCCCGTCAGATCCAGCGTGCAATTTGAGTTTGAGACTATAGAAATATTGTGTTTGGAAAGTATGGTTACAGCCATTGCATTACAAAGAGTGGATTCTTTAATGATTTTATCCTGAGCTTATCTTTAAGGAACTGACACCTTAGATCTATACGGTGTATTGCTATGAGTGCATGTTACTCTCAATTTCTTACACTGCATATGGTTGTAGGGACACGTATGTTTACATATCATCTTCATGGATGAAGCAATATCTCTATAGTGCTTTGTAAGAGAAGAAACAACTTAATAGTTTTAGTAATGATCATATCATTTAAAAAAATTCTGTTTTGTGACTTATCTCATTTATTTGACATTGAGCAGAACAAGCCCACGAAATTCATCGTGGCAAAGCGTGCAAGTTGCACCTGTCGTTGGCAAGAACCTTGAGCACCATACAGGTGACATTATGACTTTGTTCAGTTCTGCCCCCCCCATTTTGATGGACAGCATCCCGGGGGC
>KK113087.1:790859-803810 GCA_000611955.2 Stegodyphus mimosarum | reverse complement strand
AAGAGAAGTTTCGGCTCGCCACATATCTCGATTTTAGATTTAGCTCGCCACACATTAGTCCGCCCCCATGCCACACAGACACTATACATTTACAAAGACCCCTGAATTTATAATGGAATGTTTTTATTTAAATAAATAAAATACAATTTGTCAAACTTTTGACAGGTTTTGACTTTCTTTTTTTTTAAATTTAATTAATCTAAAAACTAACTTTGGATGATCAAGGTAGCAACTGAGTTATAAGCCAATATATTACAGATATGACATATTTCAATTAATTATTAGGGTGTAAAGATTTTAGATTTTAACATTCCAGTTTTAATTCCTTCTTCTACAAATGACATGCTTTTAGGTGCTTGATTGGTAATAAAATAATGTATAAAATTATTCAGATAGAAAGTTAATAATCAAGCCTATTCACTAAAACAAACAATTATTAATACAAAAAAAAGTGTCACACATAGGTTATTACTGCATAATTAAAATAATGTGCCTATAGTGAAAGCTTATTATAATTTAGTATAGCATCTGCATATGCTTATCTACGGGTAAAGTGCTGAGTGAAATTTCTTGTATATTTTATGCATTTAAAAATTTTAACAAAAATTTTGATAATTTGGAGAAAATTTAGTGTTGTATTAATATTTATTATTAAATAATACAAAATCTATATTTATGTATGTATATATTGTGGGAAAACAGCGGCTCCCACAGCCACCAATTCTGAACATACACAGAACAACTTGAAGCTCGAATTTTTAATTTGTTTATTTATTTCATATTTGGTAGGATACGAACTGCGCGAAATTTAATTGAAGACACCCCACTTCTTAGTGCCAGCTTTTCCATCCCCCACCTTGTATACGATGGGAGAACGAAAAAAGAAAACCACGAATTGCGCGACGCTTTCTTGTCCCCCCTTTCTAAGAACCTGAATTCCATGAAGATGGATGCTACAAAAAGTCATTTATCGCCATTAATGGGATATTTTATTGAAACGACAAACCTCTATTTTCGTTTATCAGATATCGTTTTTTTTTAAATGAATTTATTTTATTTTATTTTGAAAATTTTTGAAATATATTTTAAAGTTTTATGATGCTTAAAAGAATAATGAGCCAGATCTATTTTATTCTCTTTAAGAATTAAAAACATTCCAGGTTGTAAATTTTAGCTGCTGATATATATATATCTATCAGTTTTGAATAATAAAATTGGTAGATTAATGATACATATAAAACTGATGCACAATCAACCTATCAAATATCGGATTTGTAGAGCACCTTAAATAAGTTTTCTTGTCTAGATAAATATTAATAAATCATCTTAGATAGTAGAATGATTTTAACTTTCATATTTACCTTTTTAGGTAAACAGTTCTAACTTAATTTTAAAAATTCTCTTTATTAAATCTAGAAATTGGATTTCTTAAGTAGTTCTAAACTTACACTAATATTATTGCAATATATGCCTTATTAAACTTTCCATTTTTAATCACTGAAGTTATTTAACTTTCTTACAAATTACATATTTTAATATTAGAAAAGTTTAAATATTTATCCTGTTTTCCAGTTATTCTACCTGATGTACTTTGGCATACATTTAATTTCTAATATATACTTAATTAATAAATTGATAATTCTGAGTATTTGCTGAATTTTCATAATTAACAGAAAAAAATTCGAACCCCCTTATATTCGTATCTTGAGATTTTCAGTTCCCTTTCAATTTATTCCTTTTTGACACATTGTTGCATTTTATTCAAGTTTTCATGTATGTGGACTTTATACATTTTGTATTGTATTTATGCCAATTTATATTTAAGTGATAATTTTTATAAATTCTTTCATCATAACTCTAGTTAGCAGAAGATGTTGCTAACACCTTGGTAAACATTAATCTTCAACAAGCAGCTTATTTTCCAATCTAGTTTCAGGCTGATTTATTTGTAAAATTAATTATAAACAAAGACGGTCGCTAATAATATTTCTAACTGTTGTAATTTATAATGCAACGAGTTCATGTGTTTATAATATAATTCATTTATAATTTTTTCAGCAGTATTGAAATTAACAGCATATACTGATAATGCTATACATTTAGATTACAATGGTTTAGACTGCCATTGCCTTCTTTGTTGACGCTTTTATGCTACATTCCTAATATTTCATAATGGCATACAGATAAGTTTAACTCATTCACCAAACATATTAATCTATAATTCAGCCCACTTTTGTTCTTACATGTGCTGCAGCTTCTTTTTTCTTTAATTATATTGTTCACCCTAATTTCAAAAGGTCTTACGATCAAGCGGAAAAATCACTAAACATTGGTAGTTAGACCCGAGTTTCTAATCCCAGAGATTCATTCTTTTTTTTTTGGGGGGGGGCAGTACATATTTACTGTGGAAAAATGTATTGTAAAAATTTCAGTTCATGAAGTAAAAATACTTTTACAATTTATTCTTTAAAAATAATGCACAAATTTTCACCTTAGCATATCTCTTTACAGATCCCTTTAATAAGAAAAAAAAAGCAAAGAAATTAACTCGGTTTCTGTGATTGATACCTCGGTGCAAATTATATGTAGCTTTTTCCAAAAGCATAGAGTTTATATGTATATCAATAAATTATGGATTATTTTCCCATCTAATTTTCTTAACATGCTTATTCCAGAATTTTCCTTTCACACTGTAGTGTTTAACTTTATGAGTTTTCTATAATCATTCAGTTTCTGTAGCTAGGGCAACTATGCATACCTTCTGACAAGCAAAGCTTTGCTGACAAGTAGACAGATTTTTAACCCACTGTATTTTAATTCTTATTGACTATCAGTACATTATTGACTTGTTTCACAATTGCAACTTTTATTTTATATGCAAATCTATGTAAATAGCAATAAAACTTCAGTTATGCGGAGCTCCTGATCGATTCTTTTAGATTGAATGAAATTAACCTTAATATTGCTGTTATTAATTTAATTATTTTATTTCAATTAAAATAGAAAGGGATGGCGAGTGTATTTAGACATATGAAATAAAATTTATTGTTTAGTTTTTTGCAAATATATGTGTGCAATAATTTTTATTTTATTTACGATTTTTTTATAATTTTACGTGAATGAAAATGATTATTTAACTGTATAAGCTTTGGTGAACGATAAACGACAAAACAGAATTCTATCACTTGAGGTCAAGAGTGTTTGATGTAATAATTCTTACATATTTTCTCTGATAGTTTTATTTATTTTCTTTCATTTATGCATTACTACTTAGTTCTTTTCAAAACTATTTTTCTATGCCCTATGTCCGCATTTCAATTTCAAGGAATGCGTGCACCGTGTAGGGTATATTATGCCTAATAAACTCACGATATGAAAGAGAACAAAATTCTCTTCTCATTTCTAATGTATTTTTTTAAATTTCAACCCCTAAGAAATTGAATGCAAAAATCGTTTTTCATGATTTAATATTCTATACTTATTTATTTTATTCATACTTCAACAAATTCTTTAAGTTTATTCTTAATCATGTTAACCTGCTTTTTAATATTTTTCTCAATACTTTTGTAATTTAAAATTATTACGTTTATTATGACATTTCACATGCATTTGTTTGATTACAATGGATTGCAATAATTAACTTACAGTTTTTGGGTAACAAGGAACATGTCTTAGGAATTCTAATCGTGAAATCATTCCATATCTGCGTTTGTTACGTAAATCCTCTATTCTGTCCTTCATGTTTTTTTATTTTTTTTTTATGCCGCCTCACACCATTTATTTCAGCGCATATATCCATCTGAATTTCACGAATTAAACCTGTGAAGAGAAATATATTAGGATGGGGATGATAAAAATTCGACCCGAATTTTGAATGAAATGCTTCACATGTATTTGCTGTTCTTTCCGAGGAAATATCAATGCAAGCCCCAAGTATTGGAGGAAATTTTGCATCCTCATCTAGGTAGTTCTCGGTTATGTAATCAGTAAAGCCTGTGATGTTTGCATCCCGTGGTTGCTCTGACATCAGATCTTCAACGAAGCTATCCGAAACTTCAGTAGCATCCAAAAACGGAAATCCAAATACCAGTCGAAGACATCGGCCAATTTCTGAATTACCATCTCTATATTGTTGCTGCAAACCGCACTGCTAAACTTTTCGCCACCAAGCTTGAGCCAAGTGGAATCTGCACCCGGCAATAGAACATTCAGGTCAAATTTTTCTCACAGCATCATGAATTGCATATTCAAAATCTGCCACCGCAATTTCTGGCTGAAAATTCAAATGCAGTTTAGAAGACTTCCTTAAGTTTTTGAAACATAATTTCGTATACTGCCGTAGACTTTCCTGCCAAGAAAAAAAAAAAAAAAAAAAAAAAAGGGATATAATGCTTATTTTCCACTGTATGAGACGTAAACATCTGAAAGAAAAATTTGGGGCAAAATGTGAAAGTGCAATCAACAAAAAATGTTTTTTTCATTACATAAGATCCTTAAATTTTAATCTGTTGAAAAACAAACTATATTATTTATATCCTCATTAATCTAAAGAAGATTTTCATGTCGATAAGATATCACTTGCATTACATTTAATGCAGAATGCACATTAGAAATAAATTTTGGAAGTGAAAGTAAGACTTTCCTTCTTTGTCTTATATATTTCTCCGAATACAGTGAACATCATGGCTGCTAATAATATCTCAATGATGAGCTGCAACACTAGTCTGTTCATTGCTGATTAACTTCTGAGGTTTTTCAGATGTATCTTCCACTGCCATCATTTGAAACAACTTGTCTAGAAATAGTCTTACAACGCTCATGACTGTGACACAGATAAGATTTTGATAACATGATATTTGTCTTATCAAGATAAAGTGTTGCTTTGCACTTTTTACTTGTACAATACCATGGTACTCTGCTTTAACATATTCCTTATAAAATTTATGTCCTGAAAAAAGAACGAGAATTTTTCCTCTCCCACTGCGAATAAACCCCATCATAGATGAATATGCTTAAACAATATCAATTTTAATCCACGGTTAAATTTTTAACAGAAGCAAACATATTTTTCACTAAGCTGTTTTTTTTTTCTTTGCATGAAAGTCAAAGAATAGTTCAGAACTGATTGAAAATTAAGAAGTTATTCAAGGAATACATACTGATTCCGGTTGCAGGGGTGAGAAAGGACAGCCAATAGTTGTGCCCATTAAGAATGTCTTCTAGTCCCATATGTTGTTACAAAGATAATTTATTGCCTGCAAGAATAATACTAAGCCTTCTGAAAGTCATCATGAAAATTCCTTTTGTACTACACAGCAACTAACAAAAGTAAATCTAAAGCGATGTATAAAAGAAATTAAACAAACGAACAAAAAAAAAAAAAGTTTTTGACAGATGATTCAGTATTTCTCATTCAATTAATTCAGTTCTCACTTCGAGACATGGCAAAAATACATAAAAACTCAAAATATCTATATTAAAAATTACGAAATAAATCTTAAACACTTATTTCCTTGAATAAATTCCAGAATGGATTTAGCATGATTTAATTCGCAATAATAAAAGAAGGCGTCATCTTTGTTGTTGCAAAGCTTAGTTTCTCTAGATTGACAACAAATCCACTATTCTGCTAACTTTCAAATGTAAACAAATATGGTTGCTATAGTAAAAATAATTAGGCTTAGCCGCACTGAAACAACTTTTAAATTGTTGGTAATTCTATAAATATCGCATGCAGATTTACTAAAGGCATAAAAACCTTAACCGGAAAATAAGAACAACATTATGCAATCATTTTTAAAGCAAAAAATGTGCAGTTTACCACCATACAAGAATTAAAAAACTAAGCTAACTGAGCCGAGTAACAGAATGGGCATATAATATTTTATATGCTTTTGGTGCGGCCGATTCCAACCAAAAAAGGGAGGTGCACATCTGTATGTTAAGCAGTCCTACATGCAAAATTTCAATGTTCTGAGGCTACTCGCTTTTGAGTTATGCAAGATACATACACCCCACATATGTATGTACAGACACCATGAAAAAATATCTTCTGAATCCATTTTAAATTAGTTTATAATTCGTTTGGGAAAACAGAGACCTTTATTCTGTCTTTACGTACAGATATCAAAAACATCGTTAAATTGCATTCGATAGCAGTCAAAATGGATATTTTCATTAAAATATGGCACTCGGAATTTTTCGCGATTACAATACTTCCTTTACTTTGTAGAAGGAAGTAAAAAGTATAAATTAAAATGACCTGCTAATGTTATTCAGATATTTACAAGTATATTACACAAACTTTTGCATCTTAATTTTTAACTTTGGTTAAAAAAAAAAAAAGCTTTTACTTATTGAGAGGACTGATTGATTATATCAGTAACAACAATGAACACAGTTGTTCACCTCTGTTATTAATTATTAGCTGGAACTGAGAAATTGTTTTAGTTGGACTCATTAAAATCATTTTACAATTTTTTTCTTTTTTCATTTTGTAATAACATTTTAGGTGGCTACCCAAGCAAGTGATGAGTTATAAAATAAGGGTGAAGAAAGAGCTTAATGTCCATGTCAATGAAAAGAAATATGCTGTAATGGGCCGGAAAGATCAACTGATGGATAAAAAAAGAATAATTACATACCCCGGTACTTGACAGTGAACTTTAAAATCCTTATATGCATTTCAGTCAAGTTCTGCAAGTCAAACGCAATAAACAATATGTAAAAATGAAAGCAATAGGTAATGCCCATAAAAGGGATGTATGATCTTATATATGTATGCACATATAAAGACTATATATGAGTGTATAAAGCATATATATGCATATGCCTTATACAATTACTTTTTAAAAACATCTACAAAACTTTCTGCTGTTTATATTTTTTTTATAAAATTAAAAATATGATAGTTTTATTTTCTATGAAAATTAACAGCTTAACACTAAGCTTGAATGCATTCACAGCTTTAAAGGACTGCTGACTTCAATCTACCATTTTTTCAGCATTGCTCTGAAATTTGTTAAACTGTAAAATTTCCTATTTATTTATCTAGTTGTTTAAGTGTACAATTCCAGAATTATGTTATAATAGTTTTAAAAAACATCTGCTTGAGGTAAAAACTGCTATGTATGGAGCAGCATTACAATTACAGAGTAATGTAAATTACTACAGATTAAAGTCCTTTACAAAACGACATGGGATACATAAAGATCTAAAGAAAGCAAATAGAAGATACAGGCTATGAAAACTTCTGGATATATATAAAAAAAATATACATTTATTTATTCAATAAATTTATTCCCTAAAGTAAATATCATATTTTAAATCATACAGAAACTTAAAATTTAATGCATAAATGACAAAACAAGTGAAAAAAATTAAGGAATAAACACAATAAACTTCCTTACAAAATGCATATTTAACAAGATTACAGGATTTACAGACTGAAAAAGAGTATCTAGGAAAACTTACAATTTTAAAGAACAGTATATATATATAAGAAGTAATATACAATACAAAAAATAAGGATAAATGCATAAAAACAGATCATCCTCCTTTTTTGAAGTCTATTTGACTACATAAAGAAGCTTTTTCTAGGAAACATTTGATAAACAAAACTATTGACTGTGAAAAATAGCAAAATTATAGGAAAAGAACTCACAATTATATTTCACAGATGCCAGCCTGCGAAAGAAGTCCAGAAGGGTAAAATGATAAATTGCTTAATTTTTTTAACACTATTTCCTAAGTGCAGAATCAATCATCAGTCAAAATTAACCATCATAATCTTTATGCGGATGTAATATGTTTCTCACAAAAGTAATTTATTACTAAGAAAAGCATAAATTACTATCACACTACAATAAAAATATTTCTAGCACAACTATAGTGTTTTAATTAGATTATGGCTCTTTTATTTAAACCTTTATCCTTTGGTGATAATTAAAATGATCTATTATACTTAAAATCCAATTTTTTTAAACACAAATAAAACTCAGCAAATTTATTAAATATACTACAATTTTTTGTTAATGTGCATAAAAATATTCCTGACTAGATAAATTCTTATGTAAAAGTAAATAAATAATTAAAAAGAGAAATATTTTGTTATAATATAAGACATTTTTACATAAAAATTTTTTTTTAGTTTGCTTCAAGCAGAATTTCCTTTTTCTTTCTTGGTTTCATTAGTCATCTTACAGTCCTTTTTTTTTTTTCTTTCTTTCAAAGTTGGAACTTAATAAATACAATGTTGAGCATTATCAACATCCATATATGCACCAGGATGTAACTGGCTGTCAGCTGAATATATATAGATGGAGTTCTAGTCACTTAAAAACCAATAGCAGTAGAAAAAGTTGTTTTTCATTTATATCACTAACCATATTAAAATTTCAAATAAAGCAAATAGTTAAGAAGCAGTAGAATTATTCTGATTAACTTTTATAACAGATATATAAAATATAAATTCAAACTTTTAATCCCCTCCCCCCAAAAAAGGGCTGTTCTTAAAATTAAAAAAATAGTCAAAACATATTAAGCATCTAACCTCCCCCAAAATATATCCAAGATTATAGATCACATTTTGGGAGAAAAGTAAATTAATTTTTTAGTACAATGAAAAACATTTATTTAAGATTCAAAACAAAACAATTACAAAATGGAGTTACATCTATTCTAGAAACATATTTTTGATCCAAAGTTATTCACAAACCTCTCATCATAAGAATTAATTTCCTTTAATTTGTTAATATAACACTTTTTGAAATATCATAAAAAATACGAATTATTATGTAAATTTCAACTGTCTCTACTCTCAATGAAAAATATTTTTTATTGAGTTTACATATAGTTTGAATTTATATAACAACTTAGTACACATACAGTGTGCTCTTGATTATCCAGGTTATGGATTATCCATAAGTGGCGGTGCCCAAGCACTCACAACTTAATGCTATGTGCACATGTGTGTAAAAAACAAACACGCACAAGTCCAATCATTCAGAAAGATTCTTCCTAATTTAGAAACTGGAGATTTACCTAATTGTGAAGAAGTTATGGCAGTAATTAATTAAAGCTATATACCAAAAAATTTAAAATGTCGAGCAGGAAAACATTGAGGAATGGCTCAGTGATGATTTGACTCAGTTGGGTATTCAGTGCTTGAGTGATGTGGATCAAATATCACAAGAACAGAAGAGGCAGAGAATGATAAGGCAATTAGATTAGTCCTGAGACAACAATGCCTTTTTTTGTTGAAAGGCATTTTTTGAAAAAAGGCATTGTTGTCTCAGGACCATTGAACTTCTATTGAACTTTGTTGATCAAAGGGGATTAAAAAATATTTAAACATTCTCAAAAACAAAATATCATTACTAATTCTTTTAAAGAAATAAACACATACAACATGCATGAAATTTGATGGTATGGATTATCATTGTTTTTCAATTATCCATGACCTGCTTTCCTGTCATGGATAATTTCCATGCTTGATTATTCAGCCTAAGCCTGGATAGTCAAGAGTACACTGTATAATAAATTCAATGAAATAATTTTTTAAAATTTGCGATGAACAAAATTTTAATACTATGATTATGATATTGATGTAAGCTCACTAAATTACAAGATTTCTTGTAAATATTTCAAAATATTTCCTAAAAAATCAGTAAGATATATAGTACTCTTTTAAGTGAACAAAGCTTATCAATAATGCAGATGCACAACAAATAGATTTAAAAAAGAAACAAACAAATAACAAACATTTCACATTTAGAAATACAAAGTATCTTATTTTCTTTATACATAAAACACCTTCATTACTGATTACATAAAATGAATCAAGTTACAAAAGATCTTATATATCATTGCTATTCCTTTATAATAATGACAAATTTATTAACAAAATGCTTACTCTGCATTATACAAAGATTTTGCTTTATACATGCAGATAGCAAGTAAAAAAAACTATGGCAAAATAATAGCAGAATTAGTACAATAATATGCGCTTCTCAACACCCTTACGGCAGATTGGGCACTCAGACATACGATCACCACACATTTGACATGTTCCATGGCCACAAAGGAATATCATGTTCTTCAGACGATCCAAACATACAGGACACATTGTCTGCAACATAAATAATATTACATAGCAAACACAATAATAAGTTTGTGAGGTAAAGATTTAAAAAAATATATCGTTATTGTCAATGTTCTATCTACAGAAAGATTTTAGTTGGCACTCCTTCCCCCATTATTTGTTGACTGAAAGACAATTTTTTCCCCACCGTGCTTAATGAACACAAGCCTATCAACTAGTCTTTTTTTCTAACTACTAAGTAACCAAAGTCTCATATATTTTGCTCCTTTAAACATTCGGTGGATTCATTTTTAGTTGAAAGTATCTAAATTTTGTCCTACCAAATGAATACTCTTAATAAATAAAGAATTTTGGTTAACAGATTTGTTAATATTATGATAACTTTTAATTAGGATAGAGCAAATAAAACATGCATCATATATATATGTCTTATATTAATACATAACTGCTTGTTATACACATATAATTACATTACTGATAAGACTGATCAATAGTAAACTATACTTATAGTTGCATTATTGGTAAGGCATTTGATCAATAGTAACCTGTTAAATGTTCTATTTCAGGAAAGTACATTGCACAAGTAAGGTAACAAATTAAGTTGCACATGTCCAGAAAATTTTGTTGGATAGAGATATTGTTCCATCTCAGTTAGAATATTTCTGTCTATTTGTACTGGCTTAACATTTGCAGTGCCACGTAATGTCAGTAGCGAGAGCCCAGTACTAATCAGTAAGCAATTGGGATGAGCTTGGTCCACACCGAGTCTTCTTTCCTCTGCCTGGTCAAAGCGACAGTCAATTGTTAATTGTAATCTTTATTCCCTTCTTTGCCCGTTTAAGCGGCATTATTATGCATGAAGGAAAATAAATGTTGTTAAATTTTTCCACTTTTATGAATTTATATACAGTCCACTAATACATGCTATCAACATTTTGGTCCTAACCAACCCGAAGAAAGAGCAGTAACTATGGAAAATATAATATCTCTGAATAGGCAACGTGGTTGTCTAAAAACGAAAATCACAAAACTGGAACATGCTTTGCGTGACTTCGTCGAAAATGAAGGAAGTGAATTATTTTTGGAAGTGAAATTGCAATCGCTATCAGGAATAAAGCGATCTTTAGATGAATTAAAACTGCGGTACTTCAATCTACCAGCAGAGGTCTCCATAGAGGAATCCTGTGAAACCACTGGAGAACTAGAGGACAATCTGGAGAAAATGGAGGTAAGTCTAAAATACCTCCTTTCAAAATTGAAAGCAAACAATAAGCCAGTACAAATAGACAGAACTACTCTAACCAAGACGGAACAGATGTTTTGATAAAAGTTAGAAGAAACACTATCCACAGCTCCCTTAAAAATAAAGTAATGACAGTGAAAAGGCAGTTAGAGGTAAGCTGCTACCAGTGGTGACCACATCCAATCATTTAAAATTGGTGTCCAGATAGGGAGTGCACACCACAACTTGTCAGAAAGAAGGCATACTTCATTCAGATTTAACATCAACTTCACGATGTATATCAGTAATAAAGCGATTTTGAGTTAGCTGATTTAAAAAAAGTATGCATTATTTATGCAGAAATCAACACTCTGACACAAAAGTGGTTAATATAAGTTACATGAAAATTCTTTGAACAAGTTGTACTTGTGCTGGACTGCAATTTGAACAACTTTGCAATTATGCAAAAAAGTAATTTTGACAGTATACTAACATGTAGGTAAAAGATTACTTGCATGTTATATATACCATAATTAAAATTATATACACTTCATATGCCTTCATGTAAGTTATATGCATTCTTTCATATGAATATAATTAAATTTTTAATTGATCTATGGTATAAGTGAATTTCAAACTGTGTAGTTTGCTATATTTTTTATGCCTCTATAATTCAAGGCTCAGCTGTAATTTTATAATTATGCATTAGTTTGTACTACTACAGATTTAAAACAATATCTTCAATGAAAACCGTACATCATACTTCAGAATTTAACAATCTGAAATACTACTTAATACGCTGGGTAGTCATAACTTTATGATTCAAAACTGCATTTTCTTATGTCATAGACAAAATTTAGGCAGCATTATAAAGAATGAGTGTTCAAATTAGATGATCATTTTCTATGTACGATAGAATCTTGATTATCTAAAATAATTAAAACCATTCAGGATCAGATAAACAGTAAGTTCAGCTAATAATAATAGTATTTTATTTAAAACCTTAATAAAATGCTTCTAATGGCAACACCTGTTTTATTATAAAAGGAGAATTCAGAACTAAAGTAAGCAACCAATCACACTTTTAATAGTGTAAAAATAAATTAATGCATTAAGCTCAAACTAATTTTGATGAGTACAAGACTAAAAGAGGATGCTATGCAGTTTTATAAGTTTTGATATTTTAAGCTGTCAAATGATGCAGCATTGAGTCTTTTGGATTACATTTAACTTGTTTTTCTATCAGCATGCAATAAAGTTAAGCTGCAGGCCTTGAAAT
Organism: Stegodyphus mimosarum; assembly: GCA_000611955.2. NCBI lineage: Eukaryota > Metazoa > Arthropoda > Arachnida > Araneae > Eresidae > Stegodyphus > Stegodyphus mimosarum. The sequence continues at coordinate 791,207 of KK113087.1, read as the reverse complement.
ATGATTAATTTTAGTTGTTTCTTTTTCCTTCATTCTCATCTCTCATCAGTTTTTTGTCAGTGATTAGAGCTTGGCATCCAGTATTGGTACTGTCAGTCTTTAATTATTTTCCAATATCTTCCAATACACAGTATTCACAAATAAAAGTTTCAGCATTTATTCTAATATAGCTGCAAGTCACCAGCTGATTTTTCTCATTTTGAAGCAGGTTACCTTGCCACTGTTTGATTCTAACCATTTTATAAAACAGATGATTTCACATAACACTAAGCTTTGATGAACATGTAAGCGTAATCCTTAAGTTTATAGCTTTAATTTGAAGAATTGATTCTATTTGTTTATTAAGGA
>KK113087.1:754541-790829 GCA_000611955.2 Stegodyphus mimosarum | reverse complement strand
ATATATATATATATACTTCAAAGCTTCAAGAAAGTCTTGATACAGCTTTATAACTTCTTGATATCTAAAACCACCATACTTGTCTGCTAGTGATTTGTTGTCATGCCATTTCTGCATGATTCTAAGATAGGTATTTTTTTCTCAAATAGACAAAATATGCTGTTTAAATGCAGGTATTATGGATGAAAGTTTTGAAAAATAAACAGCAAATCTTACAAAATCTATTCACGATGTACCAAGTAAGGTAGAAACTCATTAGCACTTAATAAAGAAGTACATGCATAAATAAGTTCTCGCACATTGTTAGATTATGTGGGCCATTTGACTAAAATCTATGCATATATGTGTAAATGCATGTTCTGTGCTTCTGTATATGTGTATATTAAATGGAAGAAACATGTTTTCAACAATAACTGTGAAAAAGGACATTTTCTTCTCTAAAGCCTCTACTTTTACCTGAAAACCCAATCAAAAGCCTAGCTCAGGCTTTAGAATGTCAAAACAGCTGCTCAGATTCGTCAAAAAAAATGTTGACCTTTCATTTTATTTGTTTGAATAATCAAAGTTCTACTAAACGCATCTCACATTTATTAGATACCAGAACTATCACAGATAAATAAAAGTACCAATAAGTTCAGCATCAATTTGCTTAGATCTCAAGATATAAATTTTTATATATAAAATTTAAAAGATAGTTATAAATTTGATGTATATTATCTACTATAGCTTTCCCCTTTTGTGTAAGAAAACTAACTTTTTTAAAACTGTTTAAAGACTCAACTGATCTCATATATTTTATTTAACATAAATATCATACAGCACAAACATAATCTCTTAAGTTAAATATAAAAACAGTACCTGTTCTTTAATATCTTGAAGCTGCTGTTGAAGTTTCTGAATATCATTATGAGAGTTATCCCTACATCCATTGTTCATCATCATTCCAGGAGTAGAGGCGGGAGTTGTAGATGCTTGTAAAATGGATAGGCCAGCCCATGTCAGCACTAAAATAATTATACAAACTTTAAACTACAAGTAATTTTGAAATGATGTACAATTAAAAATGTTACATAAATATTTCGCCATGTAAAATATGTTTTAAAACTAATTTTCTGTTGCATTTTTTCCCCCAAAATATAATTTAATATTGAGAAACTAAATATTATTTTTCCCCCAAATTCTTTTCAAATATTAGTCATAATTGGACGAATTATTTCTTAGCTTTTCTTAGAGCCAAAATAACAACAATGCAGTAAATCTGCCCTGATCATAATGACACTCAGGAACCAGGGAGAACTCTTGAACTTGCAACAGATTTCATAACACAGAAGAAGCCAGAAACTATCCTGGAAATACCTGGCAGTGGTTATGCCTAGTCTCTTAAATTAATAAACAAGTAAAACGGTTTTATTGGACTATCCAAAAGGCATGAAGGCACAAATCTCTTCCAAGTCACATATTTTCTTTGTATGCTAATTTAAATCCTTATGCCCCAATTCTTCTTCCTTGTAAAATTTCAAAAAAGCAGACCAGTTTTTCATTTTTTTCCCCTTTTTCTTTTATGCAGGCCAAGTATTAGCTAGACCAAGGAGAATAGCAACAAACAATTAAAAAAAAAAAAAGAATAGTATGCATGTACGTTGATGAAGAACCAAAACTTTATTACCACCCTATTCAATAATGTGTTGTGCGACTTTTGGCCTGCACAACAGCTGCAACTTGCCTTTGCATGGATGTTACAAGTTCATGATAGATGACTGGAGACAGGTTGTACCAAATGTCTAACCAGTGGTCAGGCAAAGTTGAGATAATATGACATGGAGCATCGTTTGAGTTCTGAATTGACTCTCCATGACATCCCATAAGATATTAATTGGAGCTCCACCAAGATATTATTTGGAGTTCATCCTTATACTTCTCAAACCACTCCAACATAATTCAAGCTTTGTGATATGGGGTCACAAGCTTTTGTTGGAAGATTCCATTCATAGTTGGGAAGATAGACACCATGTAAGGGTGCAACTGATTCACAGTTATGTTCAGATAGTCTACAGCTTTCATGATCTGTTCTACTACAACTGAGGGTCCCAGAGCCATCCATGAAAACATCTTTTGAAGCATAATACTGCCACCACCAGGCTGTGTATGACTTGCTGTACAAGGGGGGAGCAACTGTTCACCTGGAAAGACGATGTACCCCAAAAATGACCATCGACGCGATGAATGAGAATTATGATTCATCTAACCAAGCAACTGTCTTCTACTTATCTAAGGTCCAGTCTTGATGTTCTCGGGCCCACTGTAGGCTTAGCTGACAGCGATAAATGGTCAACAAACATGACTGGGACATCTGCTGTGCAGTCCCATATCCAACAGTGTGCACTCAGCTGTGTGTCCCGAAATACTTGCACTTGGAGCTGCATTGTATCAGGCTGTCAATTGAGCCACTGTCTGGTACCCATTTTGCTGTACCAAGAGGGCCAGTCCCCGACATCCTTTTCTTTGATGATGTTTGGACGTCAAACGGCTTGGTGTCTACTGCTGGTTTCACCATCCTTTACCCACTTTTCAAAAATACTAACAATGGCAGATCATGAACAGCCTAAAAATTGCACAGTTTTGGCAATACCCGTTCCGAGTCTTCGAGCCATTACAATCTGCCCTCTATCAAATTCGTTTAGATCAGCAGCCTTTCCCATCACTTGCAAAAGTAAGTGCAAGAATGATTCCTTAACTTCTCCAGAAGCAGTTACTATTCCTGCTTAATCACGTCATCCAGGTCATCCAGACGAGTTCATTGAAAAATATGGCGATGGTCATAATGTTTTGGCTCTTCAGTGTATAGCAGTCTATTATATACTACTGTTGTTACGAATTTGCATTCTCTTTACATTTGCACAATGCTGACAAAGAGGCAGTGAACTTAAATGGCAGCAAGAATTCAGCTATGTGAATATGCAGTTATACTAATGGGATGCAATAAATATTACATTTACTAAATGGACATACAGTGGTAAAAGCTGACCAGAATGAGGAGATGAAGTAGCAATCAGCATTCACTATATACTACTGTATCAAACATGTTTTTTGGATCTTAAGTGCCTGCCAATAAATGCTATCAGTACACAGATTTACTAAGCTATTCTCTGTGGACCTGTGTCTTGAGACATAGTAAAGTCAACGAGATTACCACTTGTTTCATTGTAGCACATGAATTTATGTACACTGCGAAAAAAGGGGGGACAGTTCTATAGCTCCCATTCTACTTGGCTGATTGATGAAATTGAACTTGTGTTTTTCATGTCTCGAAAGCATGACTTAGGATATGTATTAGATTTATATAAAGCATTTCTCTAATATAGGTTATTTTGACACAAAATTCGTTTTTTTCCGAAATGACAGGCTAATTTTTTTCCATGTTAAATGATAATGGCTTCACTGAAATTAAAACTAATTCACCAGCTGACAAGTTAGGTAAAACCAGGAATGAAAATATAGTGTTTTCAAGTAAACATGTTTTTAATTCTGTCAGCACTTTGGGAAGTTCACAAATTTAGGGTAGTTAACAAAGGTAGAAGCTACTGATGATAACAGAACATGAAAAATGAGTTTAAAAGCTGAAAGGCTACAACTAAAGCAAGCGAGCTAAAGCCCTTACAACTAAAGCAAGCGAGCTAAAGCCCTTACAACTAAAGCAAGTCTTATGAAGCAGTCAATGGGTACAAAAAAAAGCTAATGGGATAATGCAGAATTAAATCAATTTCTCTGAATCTGTAGATATAAAAATTCTAAAAGAATTCCTTCCTTTGCCACTTTGGGACAAACTTTGCCACAAACTGGAGATTTCAAGAACTTTAGAACTGTGATAAAATCATGTGATCAGTTGCTGGACTTGTTTATGCTAAAAGTAATTTAGCAGGAAAGCAAACAAAATGTCAACATTAAAAATAAAATTTGGAAATTAATCAAATTAGTTACTACATGTAACAGCAATTCAAAAGTATGTTCTAAGAACATGGAATCTTAAGTTAAAAATGAGATAAAATACTCTAGGTTGACATTCTGGAACTATGTTTAAACATAAATAAAAAATCTAAAATTTCTAAGTGTTATAACTGCAACAAAAAAAAGGGGGGATGACATAATATGCCTGAATGTTAGAAAAATAAAAGCATATATTCTAATCAAGTAATTAAGAAACAAAGTTGTTCATTCAGCACTGTTAATACAACATAAGACTTAAAAATATAAAACTGGTTACAGGAGTTACTGCACACACATGCAATGACAAAAGTGCATTCAGACCAAAAACTGAAATTAAAAATCAAGATCAGTTAGCAAATAACAAAGGTAAAGGGTAAATGTTGAAGGTAACAAAGATAAATGTTGAAGGTAAAGGGAAAGCTGAAATTTATGCAAGTGTTAATTCAATAACACAAAATATAACACTAAACTTATATTTTCCCAAGGTAAAAATGAACTTAACTTTCAGTTACCATAGCAACCTAACATAAATGCAGAATTTATTTTACAAATAAATATTTGCGCATTAAAGATCATAATAAACACACAATTTAACAAGGAAAATGGTCTGTATGTTGTAAATCCACAAGAAGTTTCAAATGATGCACAATGAAATGCAAATACTCAAAGTAGTAAATTTTATAACATTTTATAACATTCACATGTTACAAGCTGTGGAAAATTAAAGAATACACTCTACAAAGAAATGTCAGAAGCTCTTTAAGCATTTAAAAGGTATAAATTGCAGACAAAAAAGCAGAGAGGAAAGCAATTTAATATTTTCCAAAGCAACAATGGCAAGTAATTCACAAGTCAGGAATTCAATCAATTCTTTTAAAGAGAAGTCGAGTCTGATTTCAGTCGAGAACAGACCTCAGCAGAATGGATTTTCAGAAAATGCCAATCATACTCTAGTTGAAATGGCCAGGTGTCTGTTGTTCCAAGTTGAAATCATCTGAAACATTATGAGCAGAAACGCTATCTAAAGATGCTTACTTGTGCAATCGATCCTCTACTAAAAGTAGATCCAAAACACCAGAGCAAATATGGTCCAAATAAAAGCCTACAATATCTCACTTTAAAAATATAATTTAATAAAGATTTTGAATTAATGAACAGAAAAAACGAGTTTCTTCCCAAAAGTGAAGAACATATTTTTATTTAATATTCAGAGGAAGTAAAAGCATCTTGTGGGTAGAAACCTGGAACCTCTTAGATAATAAAAAATTGTGATGCTTGTTTTTTGGGAATGCTACAAAACATAATCAAAAGCTTCATCAGTTGACAGAGAAATTTATCAAATTTTTTCCTATAAACAAAAATTCATAAATCAACAAGAATTCTGAAAGGGAATAGGGAATGAAGGGAGAATAGACTTTGAAGAAACTGCAATTATGAATGAACTTACCTGTTCCACCACAGCATACAATGAAAGGTATTACTTTATCTATCTGGGCTCGACACTGAACACATTTTTTCATTAATGCAGCACAACCTGTTTAAAAAAGTAAATAAATAAAATAAACATAAAAGAAAAAGGTGTATCATTGATAACACGCCATACAGTTAAACAAAAACACAGAATTTTAATATTATAACAAGCTTTTTTGCAATTTTTAGTCATTAACAGCTATCATATGTTTAGTACAGATCTAATATTCAAGTACAAACATAAGGAGTAAAATGAATTATATCAATAACAAGATACAACAACAACTGTTACTTTTAAAGGCTTCAAAATATAAATTAAATACAATTATGATTACTACTCTGAAAAAGAAAGCAATATATAGCAGTATAACGACAAAAATATAAATATGTGTATGTAGGGAGGCCTTCATAAAAAATTAAAGCAAAAAACCCACATACAGTAACAGTAAAAGTAATAATAACTAATAATGCCAAATAGCATCAAAAACTAAAGAAAAAAAGCATGAAAGCTAAAAGCACGATAAAAAAATTGCATTTTAACAAATAAAGAATCTATAACAATGAAATGAATGACAGATTAAAAAAAAATATACACTGAAAAAGAAGTTAACTGGCCTTATCTTTTCTCTTCAGGTAAGCAATAAAGAAATATAATCATAATCCCAAGAAAATCATATTTCTGACATTGCAATAAATATGAAAATCATATTTCTGACATTAGAATAAATATAAAATCCATAAATTTAATTAATAAGAATGTTGCAGTTCAAACTGATAAAATTCTGAACCATTCATACTAAAACTATTAATGATGCCAAAAGGACTGTGAAAATTACCACGTGAAAAAATAATAAAAAAAGACTACTAACTACTCATTACTACATAAACTCTTAGCATCTGAATAATAAGAATTAGTGATATTTCAAAGTGATATATGACATTAAGTCATCATGATCGTGATTTTGCTAACATTCCTGTTTGTCACTCAAAAGATTTGATACATAACGAAGGAAAGCAAGAATTAGTTACTGTTGAAATCTTGCGGTGATTTCTTTGTCTCATGAAAAAACAATTTCCCCTTCAAATAGTTTTATATCACATACCAGCATCGCTTGATTCTTCATTTGCCATCAGTTTATTCTTTCTGTTCTAATAATTTCTTGCATGTAAGTTATTAAAATGTTAATTAATTCACCCCAACTTTAAATACAAAATGTGCTTAAAGCTTTAAGACTTATACCATATTCTTATGCATTTAATCATTTAGTATGGTGATAGACTCCCATGTCGTTAATTTTTAGAAAGATGAGCTCGTACATGCCAAGAAAGAACAAGAACAAAATCACAACAAATAGCAAGGCACTAGTTTAGCAACAAACTGCAACAAAAGCTGTATGTACCCATACCGTTTTATTCAGTGATTTACACATACAACAAATTCTGCATTTTCATTAATTTCCACAATGCACCTCTGAATGCAGACATGTTATTCAGACATTGCTTTTTGTTTCAATGATGCAAATGATTTCATAGCTAATATTCTATTTTCATGAACCAACATGTAACATAAGATTCTGGGTTGATCCTTATGAAAAATATCAGGACTGTAGTCAAATATAATAGAAAAATACTTGTTTCTTTTATTTGTTTGATAACTTTTTATTAGATGCAGAAGAAATTCAGTGAAAGCAAGACAAACTTTAAGGCATTAAATTTGAAATATGTGTGAAACTTATTTTTTGTATTGATTAAAATAATGAAATTTAAAATGCTTTTTATTCCACCATCTACAAATCAACATTCATTAGCCACATCTGGCTAATGGGGACTGTATTCAACTACATAGCTATGAAGCATTTGTACACCAATGTACAGCTATTAAGCAGTTGCCTATGCATGCATTTTATTGCTTTACTTTTAAGAATTAGAATTATAATCTGTTAAGAAAAAGTAATGTTTTTGTTGGACTTCGCATATTTATTTCTTTTAAATATACATATGGTTATTAAAAACTTATTATTAACTAAATAATAAGAATCTCTAAATCATCATAAATACTGTCAAAGAATGAAACTGGATATCTCATGTGAAAAATGTCACTTCCAAAAATGTATCATCATCTTTATGTCTTTAGTATACTTCTGCTTTAAAACTTAAACTGATTGTGGAAGTATTAAAGATGCACCAAAACTTTTTATTTTTAGCAGTTATAAAGAACAAGAGAAGACTTTCTCTTCATAGTATTTTGCCACAATTTGTTTCTAGTTCCCAAGTTTAACAACAAATATTAACACAAATTTATATTATTTGCAGAAATATGCAAAATTTCCAGTTTTATATAATAAGCAGCTGCAGTTTTTAATGAAATTGTGTAGGATAAAACTACAGTATTATATATTTAAAAATTAACTGCCACACATGGTTCAAAATGAGAAAATTTTAGGTTCACGTGACAGAACTACATTTAAACATAAATAAAATGAAAAGTACCAGAACTTTTCGCAGACTGAGTAACCCATCTATTTCATCAGATGGAGGTGGAATGGATGGATTCACCATGTTTGTTATGTTATATCAATTTAAACAGGGTTGCTGTACTCAGAATTGTGGTCCACAGACTTTCCTTTCAATCTTTTATACATCTGGACTGCAATTCTGAGCATAACAGTCCTACAGAAACTAATACTTTTGAAAATATAACCTTTTCAAAATTAATGAATCATTTATGCCAGCCCTGTATAACAGTCTCCTACCTGACAATGAACATGGTGAATCCACCCATTCTTGCTTCTTTCTGCTTGTTTGTGAAAGGGCCTACTTTCATTTTATTCATATTTAAATGTGGTGTTGGCATGTCAACCTAAAATTTTACCTTGTTCTTAACTAGAGTTTTAAAATATGCAATTGCTTATAATTTTGCCAAATTCTTAAAACAAATAAAAATGTATTTGTACAAACCATCACATGCACACATATGGCCACAAGGTTTGAAAAGAACAGATGCTCTTTTATCTGAACACACAACACATTCTTCAATCTAAAGTGGGTAAAAAAATTAGATCTCATTAATACTAAAACAAACATAATGTACAATTAAAATATAAAACATAAAATTAAATTGTAGCAGAGTTTCTTTTTTAATTTAAAATATTCTCCCTTAACATGCTTCTATATAAAATCATTCTCTCAACCCTGAAGTGAAATCATAACAGTACAAAATATTTTAAAATGGAAAAGTGATTATTTTTGCCATTTTTTTAAATATAATTACTCATATAATAACTTTGTAACGTATTTTCTCTCGATCAAACTAAGCTATTGAACCAAGTTACCAGACATAGAAATCATTTAATCACTTAAAATAATACGCTGCTCTAGAAAGTTGGATTTTTACTACATTGCTGCTGAATGCCATCTATCCACTATAATACAGAACTGTGAAGAATATACTGTTGAGAATGGAACGAATGTTCACAAACTAATTTTACTGATGGCAAAGATATGATATAATGGTAATGAAACAAGCAGAGCATTATATGTTGAATATGAGAAGGATATATGACAAGTCACTTTTATAGATGTTCTTTCTGATCTAGAGACTACAAAAGGATTTCTAACAAAATAACTAGCTCAATTTTATTTGGCTTAATAGAACAACAAACAATCCAGATATCCAAAGCCTAGAAAACAGCAGTTTTACCGTAAGCTATATGGACTCAATATTGGATAAAGAGAAAAGCTACTGGCCTAAGACATTACAGAAAATCATTGCTCCTATGCTTAAGTCACTTGAACAAAGTTCCAAGTAATTCACTCGCATCATTTTCAGAAGGGTTAGAAATTCCACTTTCAAGGTATCTTAGCATGGCACATTTTCTGTATCAAACAAAAATGTTCCGCACATTTCAAAAACAATTAATAAATACATCAAACTCTGCTTTTTACTTGACATTAAGGTCTAAAAAAGATAAAATTCCTCCATTTATTAAATAAATAAAATATAGCTCTCGATTAAAATTATGGATCAACACACATTCAAGGCAATCAAATCAAACAGCCATATGAAAAAAATAATAATTAAGAAAGTGACTATTAAAAACATCAGATATTTCATCCTTTACTACTCATAACTATCTTCTGGTCCCACACACACCTTAACTGAAGATCAAAAGAAAATTCATGATTACGAAATAATAATCAAAGAATTGGTTTTAATTCATGCAATATGTTGACAGATAAGATAATACATGAAATCAATATATACCAAATATAAACAATACTAATATTACTAAATTATACCAAAAAAATCAGTAACAATATTATCAATGACAATGCTAATACGTACTAAATAAAATTAATCTCTCACAATGTTACCAATAACATTAATAACATATGCTTAATATACTAAATAATTATAATACTTGTATACAGGAAACAACTAATCAGTAAAAATATAAATAATTACACATGAAAACAATCTTACAATATTTGCAAAATATCATGACATAACATCACAATAAAAATAATAATGCAATACAAATTACTACACTATTATTATGAATCAGATCTAAACTGTGTTTACCTTAGTCCGCGACTGAACTTGTTCTTTGCACATAAGGCACTTCTTCACTCTTGGAGAGCACAAAGAACAAGTGGCAATATGACCACATGGACCAAACAATGTATCTCTTTTCATATCAGAACAAACCATACATTCTTCAAGAGTTTCATTATCTTGGGAGGGTGAACTATTGGACGGTGTAATGCACTGATCACTGGGAAAAGAATATAAGATTTAATTTTCACCACCTAATCATAAAAAGCATAAAATGTACATAAAACCTTACATTACCATAAATTGCCTTTTATACTATTATTACAGTTTTCATTAACACAGCTTTAGATCCAATATTTAATTCTGCACCACAGAGATTCTTTGGAAAACTTAATCCTTTCACCAGAGTATTCCTAAGGTTTCTACTGCAAATGTATTCACTGGGAGAGTATTATGTAATACAAAAGTGAAGTTAAAATTAATCTTTTAAGCATAAGCTTTGATGTGTTTTCAAGTAAATCCTTCATGCATTGTTGTCCGCTTTACAATTTTATATCTGGGCTCAGTGTAGTAAATACTTTTGAACATACATACACTTCCATTGGTGATTCTGATGTTTCCTGAATGAATATATGAATACTCTGGATTCAGCTTTTAACACTTTATGAATAATAACTCTAAATATACATACATTTAAATATGATTTATATTTAAATGTATGACAAACTTCTCTCTAATTGTCTTAGACCTTAACTATAAATTAATCCTTAAACCTTTTCTACAGTGAGTAGTGTAGGGCCCTCTACAATGTTCTCTAAAAGTGCTGCCATTTTGAATTACCACAGTAACAGCTTATTTCGAAAGGGTCCAGCAAAAAGATGCTACACAAACTATTAGTTTACGGGCTACTGCAATGGCAACACAGTAGGTGCCACTAAATGTGATCATACTTGTCCATGGCTATTTTAATAACATTAAGCAGTGAGAAAAAAATAATGTCTCAAAATAACAAAGGAATTTAATTAATTTCACATAAATATCAAGAACATATAAATAGGTATTTTTACAACATTTCAATTCAGAAAATGCAAAAATTTGTTATGAACTATTCATACAGGTTCTAGAAATTATTTGACTGATGCTGTACCCCTGATATTCGGAAAGCATATTTAATTGGAAGAGATTACGCCAATGTAAAATTCAAAATAAATAAATAAATACATAAAACACCTTAGGTTCTCACATGTTTCCACACTTTTTTTTTTTCAAAGGAAAAGGAAAAATTCTGCAGTTTTTTTACTCCTGAAGAAAAAATTGTCACACTCAAAATTGATATAGTTATTATTGTAATCAGTTTTCACCTTATTTGGCAAATTTATTTTTTTATTTGGTGACTTTAGTTTAAAAGATTTATTCTATAATAATTTGATTACATTAACTGAAATGCTGGTTACAATAAGGGATGGATTTCCCATGTTTTTGTAAACATACTAGTAATCACAATAAGTGATGGAATATATATATATATATAAATTACATAATCTAGCCATTTATACAGCCTTCTAGTTCCCCATATTTATAATTAGGAAAATTTTATTCTTATTGCAAAACAACAATAATAATAATAATAATAATAAACACGATTCCTGTACAACAAAAATAAACTGAGACATCTAACTTCAAAATTTCCAATATTTGACATCACTTTCAACTTGGTTTGAGGGGTTGGCCAATAAACTGGAATAATTCGAGGTTGATTTTTTCCCGTTAAATGGTATTTATTGACATTATTTTGTGATTTACTTTGTGTGTATTGTTCTTTAATTTATAATCTGGTTACAAATAGTACACCAAAGGAATTTTTACACACATATTTCACAAATTTTCAAAGGCTAAAAAAGTGCATTATTAATATTTTCATAATGTTTTATTATTTTAGAATTGTAATCTAATAATCATATAAAAATTTCATTAAACCAGAAATATCCAGTTTTTATTTTTTGAAAATGTGTTAGGAGATGACTCTACGCCAATACTGAAGCTCGCCAGTGTTTTCTAGAACACAAAACTCTTTAAAATCTCTACAAACAACTTTATATTGATTAATATTTTTTCACAGCAATCTGTGTAGAAATGCTTTTCACTTAATCTATTAACATCATTACATTTTATGGACAAATGCAAATGTTTCACTCTTCATTTTGCATATAGCCCCCAAAGATAATCAACTTTAAAATGAAATATCTTCATCTGTTCCCCCCTCCCCCATGGAAGTCACACTCTTGGTATCTTACTTTTATAATGAGTATAAAATTTTCCTAAGTATAAGTATCAAGGTAACATAAAAAAAGAAAAATTTTGTGATTTTACAAAATTCACTTTTCAAAATTTAAAAAAGCTCAAACCTGAATAGTTGCATCATTGAAAACATTTTTGAATTGGAAGCATAGGTCTATAATTAATGGTTATGAAAATAAAGGACACGTAAAAATTTTTGTGGGCATTGTGTATAACAAACTATGCATGAACTATCAAAGATTTTAGAGATAAGAGCAGCTATGAGCAGCTACCTGCAAGCCTTGGCTTTGAGACAAGCATAATTATTAAAATGATCTATCCACCAAATAATGCATTAGCTAAATGTTTAGAATGAAAGGAATATAGCTCAGAATGTCATGCCTGCCCGACTTATGATTTTGAAGCTTGAAGGTGACAAACAGTATGGAATTTTTTCTTTTTTTTAAATTTTAGTTTTACTTACTTAGTTTCACATACATTTTGAGATGGTATAATTCTTTGATATACCTATCAATATTCTATAACTAACAATTTCTGGGTAAAAATACTTTTAGGAGCTTTTAAAAATAGATTGAAGCGGAATTCTTCAATCACTGAAAAATTTCAATATTTTACATTAAAGATGATCTTCTATAGCAATTTTAATATTACGTTTTATTTTACATTAGATTTACATACACTTTAAATTTATTTTACATTACTTTAAATTTATTTAAATTATGATCTTCTACAGCAATTTTAATATTACCCCATTCATTGAAAATTTTTAGTATCAAATCACAGCAAAGTAACCATAATTACAAAGGATCAATAACATTTTAAATATACAATAGCAATACCAAAAAACTTACTTAGATTGCTCTTTATGACATTTTGTCAAGGCTTTGCATAGATTTGGATCAGGACATAAGTCTAACGGAGTCTGACCTTTTTTATTCTTTATATTCAAATCAGCTCCATTGGATACTAAGAAACAGGCAATCGATGCATTGCTCTTCTTGTCAGAGCTTTGAGTTCCTAATCCCATTAACAACTGAAATAAATAATTTCCAATAAAGTTCTGTATATGAAAGTAAATTTTAATGAAGTACATGGAATTTTTAATGAACTTGCTCATTAATTTTAACATAATAAATGCAACATAGAACAAAGGAAAGGGAAATAAAATTTTTGAATTATATACTGTACTACTCCAGTTATCTGAGGTAATGGAACCAATATTACTTTGAATAACTTCAAACTCAGATTACACAAAACGACCATTTTCAAAAGACTACGACCATTTCAGATTAAGCATTCATAAATTTAAAATGTGTTGTCAACTTATATGGTACAATATCTCTAATCCTTTTTTTTAATACCTTAGTAAATTTAATGTTACACAAAGAGAAAAATAAACAATTACGTATTTTGGTGGCTAATATATATATTTAAGAATAAAAATATGTGTTATTGTATGAACATAGTGTATAATTTCAGATTAAGCATATGTGTTATTGTATAACATAGAACAAAGGAAAGGGAAATAAAATTTTTGAATTATATACTGTACTACTCCAGTTATCTGAGGTAATGGAACCAATATTACTTTGAATAACTTCAAACTCAGATTACACAAAAGACTACGACCATTTCAGATTAAGCATTCATAAATTTAAAATGTGTTGTCAACTTATATGGTACAATATCTCTAATCCTTTTTTTTAATACCTTAGTAAATTTAATGTTACACAAAGAGAAAAATAAACAATTACGTATTTTGGTGGCTAATATATATATTTAAGAATAAAAATATGTGTTATTGTATGCTATAAACCTACTTATGCAAACAAAATGTGCCAGGACACTTTTGAATAACACCTTTTTCAGATAAATTCTGGTCAAGCTTGCCTTCATAAAAAATAGAAAAGCACATTTTTTGCATACATCATTGTAAAACAATGATGATATTTTGGAATACATTTATAATAAAACAATTTTTTTAGGTTTTCAAACTTTAATTTTTAAACTTATTATTTTTATTTAAATCACACCAGGGAAATAATATTTATCTGTAAACACAAATAAATATATAAAACAGTTTATATATAAGGATTCAGACATGAGGCAATTGGTGGCTTTTCTCCTGCAATCTTGAATGCTAAAGCACCATTCTTCACAGAAGGAAAAATTCATTTAGGTTGTACCCGATAAATTTAAAAAAAATTAATTTAAAGGAATCTTCGATACTTATATTTTTAATGCTTTATGAGTTCATTTTAATACGCGAACTTCAATTGATCTAATCCATTTGCAGGGCTAAGATTTCACAACCAACTGTTTTTGCATGTAGACTATAGTGTGATTCAAAATGACTGATCTGATTTTACTTCTGATTCTTACTTCCGAAATTTACAAACACAGAGGGACAAATAATGTATCCAATAACAGGAAAACTGTCCAAGTTTTACCTACAAATGTTTTTTTTCCCTGATTCTTTTAATTATAAAAACAATGGGAAGATTTTGCCAGAACTTGCTCCAGCATATCCTTTGTTATTGTCTTTGAAGTAATAGCAGTTTGAGCTTTTGAAATGATATGCTGGTAGACAGTTTTGGCAAAAAATAAAAGTACATTTCAAATGTATGGTGTAAGGAATAAATCGCATGATATAAATCTGGTGACTTAAAATACTTAATATCTGGTGACTTACCATTTAAATCTTAGTTTATAAAATTTTGATAAGCAGATTTTTATTGCAGTACATTTATCACCATACTGAAGTAAACTGATAATTATCACTCATTAAAATATATTATTTTACAATATACTCCATTATTTTAATATTCTTAAAAAAACTCTTTAAGAATTTGTCTCATAAGAATTCTTTGCCTCTTTTTTCTATGACTATGTATAGATACAGCTGTCACAGTTCAATAGTCTCTATGGCTCACATAGGGCTTTTAATGTAGAATATTTTCATTATTTGCATAAAGCTACACTTTATTCATGAAAAACTACCTTCATTATTTCAAATTATTTTACACTTCCATTAAACATAGATACTCTGGAGAAATTTAAAAGACTTGAGAAAAAAAATTACACGCAAAATTAAAATATAATAGACTACAGACCTCGGATGTGCCACTAATAGTACTTTCATTGCTAATTCCAACTTTTCCACCTTCCTGCATGTCTTGTAATTGTCTCAGCTGCGAAAGAGTATGATGTCTTAAAGCTTCATGAAGGGGCGTGTCTCCATCCTTGTCAGGAATATTCAGATTACATTTCTCACGAACAAGGAGCTAAAAAAAATTCATTTTCAATCATCATGGAAACATACAATTTCTGTTTAGTAAAAAAGAGGAGCTACAGGAAAGGAACAAAGCTTTAAAATATGTATGATATTCCTTATAAGATCTTGAGCTTTTAGAAAGATCAAACTATTATCTTGCACAAACAAATACAGCAAAAATTATATTTTGACTATTCATTAAAAAAAAAAAAATAAAAATAATCATTTATCAATTACCTAAATATTAAATTAACAGTAAACCATATAGTGAAAATTTTATTTTCGGTTTGGGCTGGTTTGGGCTGGTTATTTTCGGTTTAGGCTGGTTCGGGCAAGGGCTGGTTTCCCTGCATATGAACATATTATTACATAATTAGTTTGTAACGTTTTCTATACACCATTGTTCCATAAAAGACATTTTGAATCTAAGCATGCCAATTTAAAGGATAAACCTGAAGACTATTTTGAGAGGAAATTATCAGAGCTCAAAAATAGTAAACAAGTAATGAAAGGTTTTGTTATTTCAAGTGAAAAAGCTTAGGAAGCTAGTTACCTTGTAAACCTAAAAATTGCCAAGGTTGGGCAGGTTCACAATATTGGAGAAACTTTATATTATCAGCAGTAAAAGATATCATTTTAACATTATTTAGTAAAAAAGCAGCTACTTAATAATATTCCGTTATCCAATGATACAGATAGTTGACGAACTCATGAAACTGCAAATTCCATAAGAGACACTTATTCAAAAAATAAAACACAGTGAGTTTTCGCATTGCAAGTGGATGAACGTACTGATATAATGAAATTTGATCCAATTATTAGCATATACGTTTTGAAGAAGGTAGATGAAATACCAAAGAGTAAAACACAGTGAGTTTTCGCATTGCAAGTGGATGAACGTACTGATATAATGAAATTTGATCCAATTATTAGCATACACGCTTCGAAGAAGGTAGATGAAATACCAAAGAGTATTTATTTTGTGAATCTCTTCATGACAGAGCAACTGCAAAATGAAATTTTTGAAGTAATTCACAACTTTATTATGTCTGAGAATGATATTTCTTGGAATACATACACTGCCATACGCAGTGACAGAGCTCAGGCTTTAATAGAGATTAATTTCAATGTTATGTCTCAAATAAAGAAAATTGCACCTTAAACTAAATTTACTCATTGCTCCATTCACTATGAAGCTTAATAGCCAAAACAATCCCCAAAAACCTGAAAATCATTTTGAACAAGCTCTGAAAATTGGTAATCTTATCAAAAGCCGAGCTTTAAATTCAAGAATATTTTCTATTTTACACCAAGAAATGAGCAGTGAACATGGAATGCTTTTGATACATTCCAAAGTAAGGTGGTTATCCAGAGGCAAAGTTTTAGATCCTTTTTTTGATTTCTGAATTCGATCAGAAATTCAAAATTTGAGTTGCAAAACTATTTATTTAATGAATTATATTTGGCACATTAGCATATTAAGCTGATATTTCTGGAAAGTTAAACGAATTAAATTTAGGATTGCAATAGGAACAAAGTTTTAATTTGTTTACCATTAGAGATAAAATAAATGCAATGATAAAAAAATTTGAGCTACTAACCAAAGAACTGTATAATAATATTTTAAGCTTTTTACAAAAGTTTTCTAACTGAAAATAATTTGAAAATAAATGAAGAATTAGCACCTGACCATAAATCATTGTATTTCATTCCTAAATAATTTCAACACGTATTTTCCAGAGAATTATGAAAAGAAAATTGGATTTGAAATCCATTTTCTTCAGATGCACCTGAAATTTTATCTCATGAAAATAATAATAATAATAATAATAAAATAAAAAGTAAAACTGAAAGGTTTCAGATTTTAAATTACATACAAAGGTTTCTTTTAACATTTTGTGGATTACAGTCTCACACACTGGAGATAAAAATATTTTTTCTGTACAACGTTGCCATTGCTTGCTTTGAAGTCCTTGAATGCGTTAATGAAAAATTCGTTAAAATTTTACAAAATGTGAAATCGATAATAAAACAAATTTGAATCAAGCTAAATCAAATTTGAATTTCCAGATGCCCATATTTGCAGTAGGATTACGTCTTCCAAAATTTGATGGCTCTAGGTACCATCCTTTTATCACAATGAGAGAAACATACATTTATGCAGATTTTTCATTATTTCATTTCTTCAAATATAATACAGTGTGATAATATTTGTTGGCAACAATATGAAAAGTGAAACGGACATTCAGAGTGATTCAACGCAAAATGAAAACAACAGTCCTTTGGGGACAGAGCCAGCCCCTTTGGACTAAAAAAAAAAAAAAAGAATAGCTGGCAGAAATTTCCTGTGATTGAACTCTAATTGAAAACTTCAAAAATGACACCATTGTTAACTTTTGGCTGAACCAAAAAATAGAATTTAAAGGGATTTCAAATAAAGTCATTAAATTTTTATTGCCTTTTTACACAACCTATTTGTATGAGCAAGAATATTCATCCATGTTATATTTGAAAAATAAATACAGAACAAAGTTAAAAGTGGATCCTAATTTACAGTTAAAACTAAGTGACCAGACATAAAAAAATTGACCCCTCTTTAAACAGGCCCAAATTTCAGAGTAAATTTTAGAATTAAAGTATTATAACTTAAATTTTGATAATTAAAATGGTAACCAATATTTAGTCTAACATTTTCTTTATATGCGTGCATTTAATACAGACAGCTAATAGGTTCTGCAAATGGCAAAATATACTTTTTTTTTATTATTTCTATTGAGAAACTGGAAAATTATCACTGGAAAATTCAGTGGTGGTACTAAAGTTTTTCAATTTTTGTTTAGATGGTATGCACTAGTCAAAAGGTTGAGAACCGCTGGTATAAATAATACAGGGTTCGTATACATTTCTGCCACGGAAATTAAGTACTTTTAAGGACCATTAATGAAAAAAATTAAGGACTTATGAGCAAATGGGAGCTGAATAAATTCAATTAAAAATATTGTATATGCCTGAACTTCGTTTTTGTAATACCATCCTAAAAAGAAAGTAGATCCGTAAGTAGGATGAATTATTATTAAATATGAATTAATTAACAAAATTCTTATAAGCTTGAAAATAAAATCAGCTTTATAAAATGTATCAAGAGCATTAAATATTTTACATTTATAATAGTGGACATATTTGAAAGAAGATAAGTGACATTTTATTTATGTTTTGCTAACAGTTAGCTTTGTGTTGATTTTCTGTTTTTTTAATGTTTCATTTTTGTCACATACTTGCTCAGTCTAGAGGTTTAGTAAATAGCAAGTAGATTTTATATCAACCGGCATAGATTAAAATGAGAAGTAAGATCATAATCAGCATGATTCATAATAAAAGATCGTCCTGTCACCGCTGCTGCTTACCTAGAGAGAGACCTGTTGATTAGAACAAACCTAAAAGGCTGGATGTAGGCACGGTCGGCAAGATTTGAAAGTTAGTTGGGCTCTGTCTATCGCAGTTAGTGTCGTAGTTTCGTGTAGATCCAATAAGCCACTAAAGCACCACAGGTGATAAGTTTTTTTGTATTGTTTTATGTCTCACTAGATGCAAAGGGTAAGTTTTAAGTGAATTTTTGCATTTTTGTGTTTTATCTTGTGACCACGGTAAGGATTAATGAAAGGCATTAACTCATTTTAATATGCAGAGCTAATTTTTAAGGGTACGCAGTTAGTAATAATTAAATTAGACAGTTAGATAACCTTAGTCATTATGGATTTGCATGGCCAATATGAAATTTTTCTTTTTAATTTGAAGCCTTCCCAGACATTTTGGCTAATTTAAATCGATTTCCTTCTCTTTAAGTATCATTTCTAACAATCAGAAAATTGTCTCAATACGGAAACTAGTGTTCTCACTAGTTTCTGCGTGCTTTATCTCCTAACTTGTCAACCTCTCTACAATATAGCAATGAGGGTTTGCTTGATCTGATAAAAGTTAAATTGTCTAAAACCTCCCGACAGACGCGAAGCAAATTATCGCTATGTCTGAAAGTAACTACAATGTCAAACAAAGGTTTTAATAAGCCTCTTATTTAAAAAGAACTTAGAACATAAAGCCATGTTCTGATGCTAAAAAAATCAATTACAGCTCGTGGTGATGTAATTAAACATGAACAGTAAAATTCAAACTAAAAATGTGGACTAGTGGTCTAGGACTATACAATTTAATTTTAATTTAATCTGTCTCAGTAACTCTATCATACGAGCAAACAGCAATGGGAAATTATAGCAAAGGCTAAAATCATAAACAACTGGGTAATTTATATAATAATAACTGTACATATCTTTGAAGAATAATTTTCTTTATGTATTCAGTTTCTTTCTTCAATGCATTTCCTTTTCATTTTAGAATTTTGGAATTTAATTATGGATTTCTGTTATTCTAAAAAAACTAATTGCATTTAGAATGTATAGAAAGAGCTGCTAATTTTATTTCTTTAACAATATCAAAATTCAGAAGAAATATGAAATATATTTATATATGGCAAGGGCTGGTTTTAGAGCTGATGTGGCAGAATTTTTAGAATTTAGTGACAAAGTGAGCAACAAAATCTAGAAATCTCATAACTTTTAGAATTTAGAGAAGGCACTGGAAGCAGAATTTAGAGAAGGCACTAGACAGCAGAATTTATTATTCACAGAGATTGCATCAGGTGGGAAAATGCCTAGTGCCAGCTTTGTATGATGCATTAAGGCATATTATGTGAACCTTTTAAATCGACAGTTTTCAATTTCTTTACTAATAAAAAATGCATTTCTATAACGCCTGTCCATGTGATAAGATTAGAAGCATTTTTGATATTTTCTATGCTTGTGCCCAGTGAAAAGTAGAGAAAATAAAGGGAAGATAAACATGTTAAGAAAAAGATTCTAGTATCAAAAATAAAACATTCAAATATTATGTTTTCATTGTTCTTCCAGACTTTCCCCAAAAAGTACGAAATTCATCACAGACTTTCTATAAAATATATTCATTATGTGTTAATACCATGGAGACATTTTTCATTTTGTCACATATTACTGGAATCTTTTAGAATCGTGGGTCTATAAATCTTGCCTTCAAATCCTTCTAAACTTTCCAAGCTGCAGTGTCTAAAATCCTAAAGAAAAATTATCCCTACCAATTCTTTAATAGCCGAAAGACAAAAATAGTTTGGAAAAAAAAAAAAAAAAAGTGTAAAATTAATTTTATAGAGAAAACTGATGCATATTTTGAGACAATTACATGCGAAAAACTTACTATGAAAAAAATAAAAAGAAGACATTTTTAATTAATTACATAGCTAATTTCGCTTTTAGTAAGAACTGTTTCGCAAACTGTGTTTTACAGCATTATACCTTGTTTATTTCACAGATTCAGAATATTGTATAATGGAACTTTATAACATATTTTATTTCAATGTTTTTTTTAAATATAATTTCAATATTTTACCATTATTTTAATGATATTTATTAATGTTAAAATGTATTAAAAAAACGTCGAAAAATTCCCAGATCTCAGGATTAAAAATTTTCTATAAGAACTGATCTTAAAATCGCCAAAATATTTATAAGTCACCAAATTTAGAATGTTAAATAAAAAAGTTCACATTACCAAAAGAGAAAAGTTGTTTAAGAGCTCTTCATTAGAAAAACTGAATTTCGAAATGCCTATGTTTCACTTCTTGCTTAAAACCTCGAGTATCCTACTATTTATATTAGATATAAGAACAAGTTATAATACTTGAACCTATTCACGAAAGATAACCATATATGTCAGTGAATCACCAAAAATATTCCTCCAAAATGCTAATTCACACTCAAAATGGCAGTCGTAAAAACAGACAGGAATATCAGATTATTAAAATTAAGGACCTCCTGCCAATTTTGGCTGAAATTAAGGACTTTTAAGGACCAAAAATCGATTCCAAAAAACCTAAGGACTTTTAAGAACTCTTAAGGACCATACGAACCCCGTAATAGGCTGTCAGCAAATGTAGACCAGTCTTGCTATACACAGTTTCACAACTCAGCTTACTGCTTGATGATTATTGCTTTAGACTTTGTACTGTAATTGATTTTCATGACTTATAATATTTTTCACATGTTATGGAGAACTTTGATTTTTTAATATTCCTCACAATATATTTTTGGTTGTTTATCTTCTCTGTAAAAACTGTTATTTTTCTCAATTTTGAATAAAACTTCAAGTTTTCTTATCCATTCGATCTAGTTAGTTAAAGCAATATCTAGAAGAATAACTGCAAATTAAAAAAAAAAATTATCATCTTATTTTACATTGTTAATTTTAAGACATATCTCATTATTAGTTATTACCTAAAAGGTGCATTCCATAAAGTTGCACTATATGCTATCATAAATCGGAAATAAATAACTATCTTTCAGAGGAAAGTTCTACAATTCATGAATAAAACAGTACAATAAAATTTAAAATCAATAAAAAGATTTAAAAAGAGAGAGAGAGATTGCCAACATTATTAAAACTTTTCAGACAATATATCGACAAAAATGAATAATTGATTGAAAAATTAATTACCCATTTTTGAATCAATAAAAATTCAGAATTAGATAACAGACAGTCAGTGCACATTATGAGGAATTCAAAATTGCTCAAATATTCCTTTTATATTATTATTTTGAATTTTTGCATTTTAAATAAATGCATAATTGCTTTCAAGCAAATCAAGTTTTAAAGAGGAAATTAATTTTACTTACCCTAACAATTTGTGTATGCTGCCTCTCTACTGCTAAATGAAGAGGCGTCTGTAAGTTCACATTCTGAAGATTCATATTTGCTCTACCCTATAATTTACAAAATAGTGGATAAATAAATAATTTAAAAAATTATGATACAATTAAATCACTCTAATACCTACAACAAAATATCTATGACAATATTTACAAAATATCTATTAAATCTTGGAACAACCAGTTGACATTTGAAAAGAATTTTTTTAACTTTAGATATCCCTTAAAAGGACATGAAAAATATTTTGATTCATTTTACATCACTACAGAAACACCTAACACCAGAAGTGCAAAGAGGATGCTTTCAAATATATTATATTGATCAATAAATTATGGAGTTTCTGTTATGTGTTTCTTCTAATTTCATAATTGCTTCTGATCTGAAGTAATTTATGACAAACTAGAACACATTCAAATGAACAAGGACACATATTAAAAATTTGTGAAGACTATTTAACTCAAGATTTATCTTTTGTTTTTTATTTTATTTTAGTTTTGATATAAATTAACAAGAAAATTCAAAAGCAACAGAGATGATAATTAACTTCTTTAAAAATAGTGTTGCATTAATGATATTTCTGCTCCAAGAGAGGAATTTTCCCCAAATTAGTACTCTTTAGGAAAAATCAGAATATTTTTATTTAATTCCGTGAATTAGTGATTTAATGTAGTAATACTTTTATATTTCGGAAAAAGCCAAAGCTTCAATGATATTTTTTCCCCTTTATTTTATTTTTACCATGAAAGCTTCGTTTCCTTGTGAAAGAATTCAGCAGAGGACTGAATTTCGCTGTGTCATCTTTCAGGGTCTGATGCACTTCCGTAGAACATTCTAGAAAGAAAATTGCACTGTTCCGCTGCTTTGAATGGATTGGATATGTGATGAATTTAGAGGGGTTAAACTTTCACCTACAAGGAAAGGTCACTGCTTTGGGGATTTAAGTGTCCGGTTTGGCTCCGGGTTTTAAATAGTCGCACGTGCGCAGCTAGCCAATTTTTGTGATTTGGGTGGGAAAAGGTGGACTCTAATGAGGGGACGAAAATCTAGTTTTGTGGTAGCCTGTGTCTCCTTGTGATGGAAAAGATAATTTTTTAGTACGAGTCAGTTTCATGCTTGACGACTTAGGATGATGTAGTTTCCTCTTTCAGTCATTAAAATGGGGGGTGGGGTGGGGAGTTATGTTACCTGTCAGTCGGAAATGAACTGGCTGATTATTGATAGAAAGACTTGATACTGGAAAGAAAGTTTAGCTGTTTTGCTGGTTGCTTGCCCCCCCCCCCAAAAAACACTTTTCCTGCATGTCGGAGGAAAGCACTTTATGCCGGGCAATTGAGAGAGGAGGTAGCTTCTTTCTGGCAGTTGTTACGACAGATGGGGCAACTCTGCCCTTAAGTAACCTGCCTTCCGCTAGAAAAAGAAAATGAAGTTGGACGATTCTCGTAATGAAACACCGTATTTTGAGAATTGTTAGTAGTTTGAGATAAATGCTACTCTTACCGGACACACAGGGAGTGGTTAAACAATGAAATATGACTAATAGGTCAATGTAATGCCTGAATGTGTATGTGAGGCCCACAGTCATCATAATGAAGGATCGTCCTGATATTTGCTAATAACTGAGTAGATACGTTTTTGGAGTATTTTCTGTCAACATCAATGAATAAGTATAGCAATATTTTAACAGGGCTCTATATCTTGGTCCTTTTTGGAGATGCCAGGTTCTCACAGAGTAGTTTCTTCAGCTGAACTACCGGCTCCTAACTTTTCTCTAGACCCCATTGATTAGAGGTACTCATCTTGGTTAAAAATGATGTCCACTGAACATTTAGATAATTTTTTCTTATGTGTGTATTTGTTTAGTCTAGAGAGTTTCCCTTAAATTCTTAACTACTATATTCATTTTTAAAGTGAATAAGTGCAATAGGGTTTAGTAGGAATTTTGAAAATGCTGATAAGATTAACAAACTGTTCCAAGTCAGTAAGAAATGTTTCTTTCTTGTGTAAAAACAACCTTTTTTCTAATGTACGTACTTTTATGTGTTACTTATTAATTAACCTTGAACTGAAAGTTAAATCTATAGCAGAGTGAAATGTTAGATGGAATTTTTATGGTATCCTGTTGTTAAACTATGCTGAATCCAATGGAAGGTAAAATGTGTATACTATACCTATAACCAGTATCTTAATAACTTTTATATCAGTATGCCTTCTATTATATTCTGCTACCAAAAGGTTAAATTAATAAAACTTAAGGTTAAATACAATAAAATGAGATTAATTGATTATATGCTCTGCTTATTATTTGTATTTCTTGACATGATTATTCACTGATGCACGATCCCAGAAATAAAAACACAATGCAATGATTCCACTATTTTTGATCTTAAGTTGAATTTGACTTGAATATGGATTATAAGTTACTAAGAATTAAGGTAGATTTATTAACCTCTCAGTACAGTAAAGAAAACTTTACATTAGTACATTCTGAAATTTTTACACGAGGTTATTATTAAACTGTACATTGGTATCATAGAAATTTAATATTGGTGCCATGTTTCAATTACATAGTTATAGATTCTAGCCTTGCTATTCTAGTTTTACATTATTGTGGGGCTATAAATTGCTATTCAAAAGCTGTCAGGACTTTTAGCTGCTAAGCTATTCCACTACTGCTTTCCCAGTATTTCTATTACAGGAGACTATTCTTTTATCAGTGCCTTCATCTTTGAGAAAATGTAAAAGTTGCAGAGTTGGAGGTCTGATAAATGAAAAAAACACGGGACTTTTTCAGTACTAGATCGAAAAAAATGCTAATATTCAGCAAGTTATGAAACATATATGTATGAAATTTGCATCAAAGGAATGTAGGGCACTGGCAAAGGAGGGGAAATTTCTGACATTATCAAGACAATAACTTAGGGCTAGCAACATTCCCTGCACATGTTTCCAGACTGTATGCTGCGGAAATGGGCCCTCACCACAGTGCTGTATGTAATGAAAGAGAATGATGTTTGCCAGGGAGCAGTGTGCACATCTCATTCATAATTACTGAATGAGAAGTTCTGTTAAATAGTGTCAGGCTGCATTTGGGAGGAAATACGATGGTAGGAACCAATGAGCATGGCAGATGTTTGCAAATTTGGTGAAAGATGACAGGAAGTGCTCTCGATATTCAAGTAGGTGGAAAACCACAAATGTTGCATCCTTATGCAGATTTTCTCAAATTGGTTTCTTTTACTCAACTTGTAAGAAAGCAAAAAAGAAGGCAATTTTGAAGCTTTACCACAATATCATTATTCAGGAATTAAGGCCATAAATGGCATGTAGTTTCATGAATGTTTAGGGTGAAGACGATGAACTGATGGACATAACGTAGTATTCAGAAGAAGTTCATTTTATTTGCGTGGTTATGTGAGCTCATAGAATACATGCATATGGACAATAGAGCACCTCTATGAGATTCAAGAAGTATCTCTTTATTCGGAAAACATTGTTGGTTGGCATGCAATATCTAGGTGTCATACAATTGTTCCAATTTTTTTCCACAAGACTTCCAATACTGTTTATTTCAGAATCTTCAGCGACTGCATGAATCAACTTGATGATGACAAGCTTCAAATGAGCTATTTTTTAGCAAGAATGCAACATGTCAAATGACAACATGAATGAAATCAATAGCAAAAGCTTTTTCGATTATCATTATCTCCTGATTTAAGCCTGCCTGATTTTTTTCCTGTGGAACACTTTAAAGGGTAAAGTTTAAGCTAACAACCTACATCTCATACACGAATCAAAAATAACATTTGATGTGAAATTGCTAAAGTTTTGCACTTTCATAAATATGAAGTGTTACATCTGGCTATGCCTGAATAGTGGTGGAAAGCATTTTTAGAATATCCTCTAGATCAATATACATCTCAGAATGCATGGTATGTAATCATATAGGCTTGTTCAAAATTTAATGAAGTCTCTAAGACATTATTGGGTTGATCGGAAAGTCATGTTGTATTTTGCTAACATATGTCGTTACTGCATTTTTTGGAATAGAAGCACCATGCGCGTGCACCTCCCTGAAATACTATATAAGGTCACACTTCTAATGCATTCAATAAACAGAAAAATGTTCGATTCGAATGAGTTGGATAGATTTTATACGGAGTTAAAAATGTACGAAAAAACTGTTGGTTCGCCATATCTTGCTTTTTTATTTCCACAAAGGCAAGAATGCGATGCAAGCTTGTGAAAAGTTGCGTAAAATTTATGGGGACGATGCTCTAACAACACGTCAGCGCCAGTGCTGGTTTGCGAAATTCCATTCTGGTGATTTTGACGTGAATGATGCACCACGATCAGGTAGGCCATTGGAGGCTGACAATGACGAAATAAAGGCAATGGTAAAGTCTAACCCATGGTACACAAGATGAGAGATTGCAGAGGCACTACACATTGATCAATCAATCATTCATGGCCATTTAGAGAAGCTCGGATTCGTAAGCAAGCTTGAAGTTTGGGTTCTTCATGAGCTGAAGGAAATCTATTTAGTGAAGTGTTTGAGCATCTGCCATTCCCTTCATAAGTGTGAAGAAAACGACCCTTTTCTGAGGCATATGGTTACTGGTGACGAGAAATGGATTGCGTACAATACGGTCACACGCAAGTGGTCTTGGGAATAGTGCGATGAACAACCTCAATCCATGTCCAAAGTGAAAATTCACCAGAAAATGGTTATGCTGTCAGTGTAGTGGGATTTCAAAGGTGTTGTGCATTTCGAGCTCTTACCAATGAGCCAAATTATTAATTCAGCTGTGTACTGTCAACAGTTGGACAAATTGAACAATGCAATCAATCAAAAGCGGCCAGAACTCGTGAATCGTAAAGGCGTTGCGTTTCACCAAGACAACGCAAAACCACACAGGAGTTCAGTTACCCGTCAAAAGCTGTTGGAGCTTGATTGGGATGTGTTGCCCCACTCATTGTACTCGCCTGACCTTGCACCTTCAGATTACCATTTGTTTCGCTCTTTGTAGAATTCTTTGAATCATAAAACATTCATTCCAATGAGGCTATAAATCGGCACCTGGTACAGTTTTTGCTTCTAAAGACAGGTCATTCTACCAGCGTAGAATTATGAACCTCGTTGAACGACGGAAAAAGGTCATCGAACAAAATGGTCAATATATTATTGATTGAATTCTTATTTTTATCGGAATAAACTACCTTTGACAAACATAGTAAAAACACGACATGACTTTCCAATCCACCCGATATTATGGGTGCAGTATCAAATGAATCAATATGTTACAATAGAAGAGAAACACGCCAATGTGACAATCAAATTCGCTAAAACAACCTTGCATTTGGCGTACATTCACAAAAAACACTCAATCGATTTCGAGGGCAGCTACAGGTCCCTCCTCATCAGGAGAACAAAATATCTAGAAAGGGAAAGAAAGCTGAGTAACGGCTTTTTATCCCGGGTAGAACCACGCGCGAGGAGGCAACGCCATCTATCGACAAAAATTATCATCAAGAATTATGTATAATTCTGCAACTTCTACATGATTATTCAATGCAGCAAGATGTAAGGCTGTGTAACCGTCATCTTTTTTTTCATCAACAACCCATGAACGGGGAAGTTTAGAAAGCAAAATACGCATTGCACTATAAAAGAAAGGCAAAAAATTGATAAAAATTCTAAATGTAAAACAAATTACATGTAAGCAATAAGCATGAATTAAAATTTTGTCTTATTATCCCTAGTTTAAGGGAAAAAATAAATAAACATAAAATTAACCAAAACTTGTCTTTGGATTAACAAAATTTTTAGAAAAAATGATAAAAAATTTTGATGGTTTCAAACAAGAGGTTCCTTTTCTTCAAGACATGCATTACTAAAAAAAGAAATATTGTTTAAAGGAACCAAATGAAAGGAGAAAGTACTACCTATCAGGCAAAACAAAAATTAAAATAAGGACGAAAAAGAACTCATAAGAGATTAAAGTTAAGATTTTAAAAAATACAGGAAAAATCTGATGTATACGCCACATGACTAATTGTATGGAATATTTATATTATACGCATTTTTTCCCGCATTTCATTTAAACTTCTTTCCTTAAATTTCATTAGAGTATATTTCTCACTCAATTAATTCAGTTCTCACTTCACAGAAAGGCTAAATATATAAAAACTCAAAATAGCTTCATTAAAAATTAAAGATACATAAAAAACAATTAAAAAAATTTTATAATTAAAATTAGTTTCTACACAAAAATAAGCAATACCGCCAGCAGGCAGATTTTTTGGTGACTTAATTCACTATTCTGCTAAGCTTAAAATGTAAATAAATATGGCTGCTACGGTAAAAAAAATTAAACTTAACCACACTTAAACAACTCTTAAATTTTTGATAATTTTACAATTATTGTATGCAGATTAACTAAAGGCATAAAAACTTTAACTGGAAGATAAAAATAACATAATTCAATCATTTTTAAAGAAAAAAATGCATAATTTACCAAAATATAGAATAAAAAAAACTGAGCTCACTGAGCCAAGTTGTTGTGGCTTGAACTTATAGAGAAATTTTAAATAATGGTTAATATTGTCTTATTTTTTTTGGGGGGGGGAGGGATGGCAACGAAAAGATTATTCAATTTTGTTGTTCTAAAAACCGTTTTTGTCTGCTAAGAGCTTTAATAAAGATTATTTTCGAATTAGAAAATGCGGACTAAAGTTATTTAAGGAAACAGAGTTCTAATTATAAAGATTAATTTGGAGTCAGGAGCCAATAATTGGTGACTTGGAATTCTGGTTTTAAAGTGAATATGGTTGAAGACGATAAAACTGTCAAATATACGAGACGTATTCAGAAACTAAGTACCGTTTTGAAAAAAAAAAAAATAGTAAAACAATTTTTTCGAATCCAATTTTATTTTTACATGAAAATACATGTCTTAAACTATTTTTCAACATAGTTTCCGCCAATGATCAAACACTTGTCGTAGCGGGTGACCAGTTTTTGTATACCATCGTCAAAGAAACTTCCCGTCAGTTTCGATAACCACGACTCCACAGCATTTTCCGTGTCATCGTCAGATCCAAAGCGTTTGCCACCAAGCTCGCGCTTCATGTGCAGGCGGACGGCGCCAAGTCCGGGCTGTACGGTGGGTGACCGAACTGCTCCCAATGAAACTGTCGAATTAACGATTGAGTGACACCAGCAGTATGGGGCCGAGCATAGTCATGGAGCAACACAATTCCTTTACTGAGCATTCCTCTTCGTTTGTTTTGAATGGCACGCCTTAGTTTTGTTAAAGTCTCACAATATCGTGCCGCATTAATGGTTTCACCTCTGGGAAGAAATTCAGTAAGCAAAACGCCTTTGCTATCCCAGAAGACAGTGCACATGATTTTTTGTGATGACATTGTCACTTTGAGCTTTTGTTTTTTTGGAGAATGAGTGTGTCTCCACTCCATCGATTGTTGCTTCGATTCTGGTGTAAAATACCACACCCAAGTTTCATCACCTGTCACAATTTGGTTTAAAAAGTTTTCTCCCTCATCACTGTACCGCGTGAGAAATGTCAGGGCACTACCAAGTTGCTTTGTTTTGTGAACATCAGTGAGCATTTTTGGAACCCATCCGGAACACAGTTTGCGATAATTCAAGCCGTCAGACACAATTTCGAACAAAACAGTACGTGAAATTTGTGGAAATGCCTCTGAAAAAGTTGTCATTGTGAAGCGTCTGTTCTCATGAATTGCTTCATCAACTTTCCTTACCAAATCATCGGTGACAACAGAAGGCCGACCACTCCGAGCCTCGGCGTGGACATTTGTTCGACTTGCATTAAACATTCTTACCCACTTTCTCACCATTCCATCACTTATCGCGTATTCATCGTAAACTACTGTCACTTGACGATATATTTCGGCCGGTTTAACAATCCTCGCGTTCAAAAATTTAATCACGGCACGAATCTCACAGTCAGCGGGAGAACTAATTGTCTTAAACATTTTGAATGTGCACAGCAAACTGAAAACACAACATAGAGCAACCAAAATGGTGACAATTGAAAGTCAGTGAATAAGAAAGACTAGTGCGCATGCACGGGACGCCTACCACAGCGCTGCGACGGCGCTAGAATGAAACAGTACTTAGTTTCCGAATATGCTACGTACTACACACGAACTAAGCAAGGTAAATGTTAAAATTTCCCTATTTTGGCTGGATCACCCAGAAATCTGGTTTTTCCAAGTTGAGGCTTAGTTTAAGATAAATGGAACTGTTTCGGAGAAAATCAAATTTAACTAGTACTTAGAATCACAGTTATAACCCAAACATATTGAGAACATCTGGGACATCGTAATAAGTAATTCCGCTAGTAAATATTCAGAATCCAAAACAAGGCTTCTGGATTTATTTAAGGAAAGTGAAAAGTACTCGAATTAAAAAACTTCTTACAGGAATCAATTTAGGCAACTTGAAACCAAGTCAATTATTACAAAAATTAAAATCTGTTGCAACATCGGATGAGTCTGAAAATTTAATTAAAACATTATGGTTGGAGAAATTGTCAGATTCTTGCATAATATAATACTAAACTGGCAATCATGGCTTTTAAAATTTCAGATATGACGCTTTTTAATGAGATTTGTGGTGCATCAACAGCCGGTAATTGCTCGAATACAGAACTGTTAATAAAATTTCAATCCCCTGGACAGCAGATTGCCGAAATGACTGTTCATCATATATTGAGACCACAATTTAGGAACAACTCTCAGTTTCACAGACGGTCTTGCAGTACTTCTAGGATAAGATTTAATCCTAAAGGAAAATATTGTTTTTTCATTTCCGTTTTCGTAACAAATGTCATCAGGATAAATGTACTCAGCTGTGCAGTTGGTCAACTGATAGGTCATCCAATCAGAGAAACAACAATGAAAAGTAGAGCAGGCGGGAAGCTCTACTGTCCATAATGTTCCAGAGTGTCGCCAATTTCACCTACTTATCAGAGATAAAAAATCGAAAGTACGTTTCTTAGTGGATAGTGGTGCAGACATCAGCATTTTACCTGCATCAACACAAGACAAACAATTTGCAGATTTCAAGTTGTATGCAGCAAATAGTACCGAAATTGAAACATATGGTATAAAAATGTTAATACTTGATTTGGGACTTAGGCGTGAATTCAAGTTTCCATGGATGTAACTAAACTAAACTGGTGGAGTTGCTTCCATCAGTGAAAATAGTGATATCGTTACAGTAAACCATTCGACAAAATTTCATACTCTTCTAAAACAATACCCAGACTTATGCAAACCAAATTTGTTCTTGTCAGGTTTAAAATATAATGTTCAACATCTATAACACATGGTCAACCTATGCATTCTAAAGCAAGACAGTTGGATCATCGAAAGGTTGCAGTAGTTAAGCAAGAGTTCCAATTCATGTTGGACAATAACATAATAAGACCCTCAAGTTCTCAATGAACAAGCCCTCTTCATGTGCTGAAAAAAGGTGATACTCTTCACCCATGTGGAGACTACAGACAGCTAAACGATAGAGCATTTCCTGACAGATATTCTATTCCTAGGATTGAGGACTTCAATCATATTTTAAAAGGTACAAATATTTATTGCAAAATAGATTTATTTAAAGCCAACTATCAAATGCCCATTGCCGAAGAAGACAGAACTGCTATTATTACTCCTTTTGGATTATACAAATTTAATACAATGAGCTTTGGTTTGAGAAATGCATCAGCAACATTTCAAAGATTTATAAATACAGTTCTTCCCGGTCTAAATTTCACTTTTCTCTACTTAGATAACATTCTGATAGCATCTGCTAGTGATGAACAACACAGAAACGATTTGAAGCTAATGTTTGAAATATTCAATGACCATGGACTCCGCATTAATGTTTCCAAATCTATCTATGCTATACAAGAAATAGAATTCTTGGGTTATTAAATTACTCTTCAGGTATCACAAACTTTACCAAACGAAGTCCAAACTATTGTTAATTACAAACTTCCAACAACCGTTCAAGAACTCAGAACATTCTTAGGCCTTATTAATTTTTATCGGCGATATTTAAAAAATGCATCAAAGAAACAATCTTTCCCACATGACTACCTTAGAGGGGGGGGGAGAAAAAAGATAAATGGAAAATTCAGTGGACCGATGACGCTACGGAACAATTTCAGGGATGCAAAAATGATTTAGTCATACAACACTCTTATCATTTCTGAATCATGAACTACTTTGTCATTATATGCAGATGTTTCAGACTTGGCGACTGAAGTGGTACTTCACTAATTTGAAGATAAGAGATGAAAACCTATTGTATTTTATTCCAAAAGACTAAATGAAGCACACAAGCATTACAGTACTTATGATGGAGAGTTATTTGGAATTTACCTCTCCATCAAATACGTCAAATTTTTACAGGAAAGAGGAACATTTAAAATATTCACAGACCATATTGCAAGTAAACAAAAGTCAGAAAAAGCATCACCTCGTCAACTTAGACATTTAAAATATCTCTCTCAATTTTCAACTGATATACAGCACATAGAAGGTTGAGATACTGCTCCAGATACTTTATCTACAGTTGAAGAAATTTCTTTGATTGACTATTACAAAATTGCAGA
Organism: Stegodyphus mimosarum; assembly: GCA_000611955.2. Taxonomy (NCBI): domain Eukaryota; kingdom Metazoa; phylum Arthropoda; class Arachnida; order Araneae; family Eresidae; genus Stegodyphus; species Stegodyphus mimosarum. The sequence continues at coordinate 757,801 of KK113087.1, read as the reverse complement.
TGAGCAAATTATGGATAACATTAACAGCATTTCAACAGAAACAGTTGTCAAAGCATTTTATTCTAACTGGATTTCAAGATTTGGTATGCCATGTCGCGTAGTCAAGATCGCGGAGCATAGTTTCGTTCAGAGCTGTGCAACAACCTATCAAAAATGTGTGGAATAAAACTGCAACATACAATGGCTTACTATCTCCAAGCCTATGAGAAGGTTGAGCACCTCCATAGATCTCTCAAAACCACACTTATGGCACATAATAGCCTGGCCTGGAGTGAAACACTTCCAACTGTTCTTCTTGGCCTATGCAAAGCTATGCAAGAAGACTCTGCATACACGATTGCTCAAATCATTTATGGACAAAATATATGATTACCTGGAGAATTTTTCCAAGATAGCACAACTCCTACACCACCTGATATTTTTGTCAAGCAGCTAAAAAAAAAAACTATGGGACTAATTGGACTAAGAACAGTATCCCATAAATATGTCCAAAAATATTCATCCCTAAAGACTTGAAAACAACATCACATATGTTTATTCGCAAAGATAGAGTTGGAAACCAATTAGAACCTCGTTACGATGGTCCTTTTCAAGTGGTTGACAAAAAAGAAAAATTTGTAAAAATCAATCACAAAGATGTTACAGTGTCTATTGATAGATATTCCTGCATATTTCTTGCAAATACCAGACGCTATTACAAAGCAATCAACAATGTCAGTAAGACAACTTGTCAAACCTCAAACAGACTTACCTTCTAAAAATAAAAACCTTCCTGCAAAACAGTCACATATAGGACGGACAATAAATCCTCTGTGTGATTTCAAGATTAGCATTTACATATATCTATAATATTTTTTGTAAATAGTGTGTTTTGAAGGTATAATATGCTCTACCGTAACTTAATTACTAGAAATGGAGTACTGTTCTGGCTTGAACTTATACAGAAATTTTAAATAACGGTTAATATCGTTTTATTTGTTTTTTACTTCCTTAGACAATATTGTAAGCGTGAAAAATTTCGAGTATCAAATTTCAACGAAAATATCCATTTTGACCATTATTGAATGCAATTTAACGATATTTTTGTGACATTTGTGCATAAGGACAGAATAAAGAACTCTTTTCCCCCTCCAAAAATTATAAAACTGATTTAAAATGGATTCTGAGGAGATTTTTTTTCATAGCATCTATGTGTACATACGTATGTATGCATGTATTTCGCATAACTCAAAAACGAGTAGCCTCAGAACATTGAAATTTTGTATATAGGATTTCTATAACATGTAGATGTGCATCTCCTATTTTGGTTGCAATTGGCTGCACCAAAAGTATATAAATATATGTATATATATATATATCTAGTCTGTTACTTGCCTCAGTGAGCTCAGTTTCTTTATTCTTATATGTTTGTAAACTGTGCATTTTTTGCTTTAAAAAATGATTGAATTATGTGGTTGTTATCTTCCGGTTAAAGTTTTTATGCCTTTAGTTAATCTGCATGGAATATTCTTATAATTATCAACAATTTAAAAGTTGTTTAAGTGCGGCTAAGCCTATTTTTTTAACCATAGCAGCCATATTTGTTTACATTTGTATAGTGAATTAATTTTCTCTGCACCTTCCGTATCTTTTTGCTAAGTGGAACCAACAGGAAACTTTTAGTTTTGTGCATCGAAAAATCTGCCTTCTTGCCTGCTGGCTGCATTGCTTCCTTTTGAGTAGAAACTGTAATTTTAATTGTCAAAATTGGAGCATCTGCAGATGCGTACATACGTATGCATATATCTCACATAACTGAAAAACGAGTAGCCTCAGAACAATCAAAGTTTGCATATAGAACTGCTATTATTAACCTAATTGTTCTTATAATTACCGCCCGATAGACCGGAATTTTCGGTAGTCCGGCACCGAGGCGGTCCCGAACGTGCCGGATTATCGGACTTCTACTGTATATATATTCACTCTGCTATTCGGTTCAATGAGCTCAGTTTCTTTATTCTTATATGTTTTTAAATTGCGCATTTTTTGCTTTAAAAATGATTGAATTATGTTGTTCTTATCTTCCGGTTAAGGTTTTTATGCCTTTAGTTAACCTGCATGCTTATAGCTGTAGAATTATGAAGAACTTAAGTTGTTTAAGTACAGCTAAGCCTAATTTTTTTTGGCCATAGCAGCTATATTTATTTACATTTGAAATAGTGGATTTCTTGCCAATATAGAGAAACAGCTTCGCAATAACAAAATAACGCCTTCTTTTATTACTGCGAATTAAATTATGCTTAATCCATTCTGGAATTATCATTTAAGTTACTAAATTATCCCATATATTGACTAGCATAGCGTACACAACAAATTAAGCCAGTTTCTATGCCTTCAGCATCTTGTGAGTGAGACCAAAAGTAAACTTTCAGTTTTGTGCACCGAAAAATCTGCCAAATTGCTTCTTTTTGCATAGAAACTGTAATTTTTTTCAATTGTTTTATTGGTGTTTTATGTTTTTCTATATCTTTCAATTTTTAATATAGATATTTTGAGTTTTTATGTATTTTTGCCTTGTTGCGAAGTGAGAACTGAATTAATTGAATGCGAATTAAATGAAAGGCAAGAAAAAAATACACATAATTCAATATTTCATACAAGGAAGTCATGTGGAGTACACATCAGATTTTTCTGAAATGGCAACGATCTAGCAAATCTCTTCTGAATCCATTTTAAATCAGTTTTATAATTCGTTTGGGGAGAAAGAGTCCTTTATTCTGTTCTTGTGTACAGATGTCAGGCAAAAACATTGTTAAATTGCATTCGATAGCGGTTGAAATGGATATTTTCCTTGAAATATGAACCCAGAATTTTTCGTCATTACAATACTTCCTTCACTTCGTACAAGGAAACAAAATTGGATTAGAGTTAATAACATCAATAAAAGTTGATAGATTTTGGCAAATGAAGATTGCTTTAAATTGAAAAACAAAACCTTCTAGAACTTATTTCTGATCCTCTTTCCCCAACTTGGAGAAAGTTTCTGAAACAAACTGTAACTAACCCCCCCACACAGAATATAAATTATTCCTTATTCTTATAAGGAAACTTCTGGAGAAAAATTAGTTTTATTTTATTTTAATAAGATTTATATAAAATATAACGAAAATTACTTAAAAAAAAAAGATTAATTGCGGTTAGAGAATGCTCAATGGGTATACATTCCAACCGTCCACCTGTAACAAAAAAAAAAAAAAAAAAAAAAAAAAAAAAAAAAAAAT
>KK113087.1:740591-753282 GCA_000611955.2 Stegodyphus mimosarum | reverse complement strand
AAAAAAAAAAAAAAAAAAACTGACGTTGCTCCAACGAATTCGTCGTTTAGCATGCTATTATTAAATCAAAGCTCTTTAGTTTTAAATAATTCATTAAACTGACTTTAAATACAGACCGTATTACAATTTTTTGTGACTGCATTTTCAACGTTTACAAACTTAAACTAACCCTAAAACACCAATGTTCCTTCGGTTTCTTCAATGAGTCATTCATTTGCTGAACCTCGTCCAGTAATTCATGGACGATGACGGACATTTAATGACGTAATTCAAAGTGTTCCCATTATGATTATCATCAAATCAGCTTTTCTGAAGGCTGGAATCTACATTTGTTCTTGCTCTTCGAAATCCCAGCTATTCGTACGATTATTAAAATAATTAATCCTACTTGGAAGACTATGAGCAGTAATTCCAATTAACAGAAACGTTACAGCGATTCTACAGGAAGAGATTATTATTTAATTCTGATAAAGCATTTCTTCAGATGAAATGGGTTCACAATCATAGCATAGCATAGCTACAATTTTTTACTGACATATAAGCCGCAGTTAATGTTTCTGAGAATTAAACGAAGTCGATTAATTTATTTCGCTTAAAAATATTTTTCTATATATTTTTTCAGTGATCACAGCTTAAAAATAGCAATAAGCCTTATTAAAGCATTAACTATTGAAATAAATAATACAGTGATACTTTGATTATATGTTGTTAATCCATTGCAGAGCTTTGGAAGTACCAAACGAACTTCTTCAACAAGAAATGAAGTGCCTTGTAAAAAATCGCTTCCTTATAAAAAAATCCTACTGTAGTTAGTATAACACTGTTTAATACTAAAATACAAATGTAGAAGGTGAAATATATACCCTACATAGATGAAGCACTGCACATAATACTGTACATAAATGTTTTTCTGCTAACCAAATCAAAAGCAATTTTTCAACAAGTTGACGTCTTTGATCTTTGTTTCGTAATCGATTTCACCTTCTTCGCAACGTTAACTGATTTAATTCACAATTGTAAACATCATCGTACTCGGACTCGGCATGCGGTACACAGTAACCAAGTGCCGACTACGCATACGACCTTCATACTTTTCAACAAGCTCTTTTTCACCTCTATGGTGATACTAACGATTTTCTTCGTTGCTTGATTCTTCTCGTTAACTTTCCTAAAAAGTCATTAAAAATGAATTAACAAAAAATTTATACGAAAAACTACAAAATTACTTGAAAATTCAGTGTTACAGCGGGAGGTGTTTAGTGGATAGTAACAACAGCTGTACCAACGCTTATTGGCTCATTGTCTCGAAAGAGGTAAACAAATGTAGTGCGAGCAGTCGTGACTCAACTAACTCCAGTCTTATTCCAAGCAAAAATTTTCGTGTCCAAACCGGCCGCATATCCAATTTGGATTTATTTCAAACTGGACGTATAACGAGATACTACGGTGTGTTGTTGTGACTTATCTACTTGTCTGACAGTAACATCAGAACAAGTCCACGAAATTCATCGTGGCAAGGAGTGCAAGATTGCGCCTATCATTAGCAAGAGCCTTAAGCACCATACAGGCGACAGTACGACTTTGCTCAGTTCTGCCCCCAATTTTGATGGAAGGTACCCCTAGGGGGAGGGTCCGAGGGTCTCCCATCCCTCTTCCCCTACCACCGACCTCTCGAGAGGGCTTTCGGCTCACAGCATATTTTAAGTGCCCCATGCCGCACAGACACTATGCACTTACAAACATCCATGCCTTCTCCGGCAGCCAACGTCGCTAACCACTATCCCGGTTGGGTGGCAGGTTCCACGCTACATGACATTAGAAAGAACTTTTATTAATTAAAATAGCATTGCACATGTTTATAATTATTATTAAATCCAACTGTTAAAACATGTACTTGAAAATTTCAGAGTTTGCTATTAAAAAGAAAAATATTTTCGTTTGTTTGTTTTCATTTTGGAACGCCAACTGGGAGATAAAACAGAAAATTAAAATATTAATGAGTACATTACACTAACTTAAAATATAAATATACACAGACGCTTATAATTTATATGCTGATAAAAAAAATTTATCTCAAACATCAGATTTTTATTTTGGACGTAACAGATAACACAAACTAGAAATTGTGGAATTAAATTTTAATAGGTAGTATGATATCTATCTTATTTATGACATTCAGGGTTTTAAATAACACTTGTTGTAAAACTTGTTTTTAAGAAGTCTGAGCAATACATTTTCAATTTTCGTCGACTGGGAACAATCGTTATGCGGATGTGATTTTATCGCAATTAAAAAAAAACTTTACGATATTTCCCTCCCCCAAGGAGAAATGAAAGGCACTATTTTCATAAATTATGTTTTCTCCAGTTTACAGCTGGTTTTTGGTTCTACGAATCTATACAAGTGAATTAGTAAATTACAGTCCCTTAGTATCAGAATAATTCGGTTGTTAATAGAAACGAAATATCATTAAGAATGCTGAATGATTTGGAAATGACGTCTCAAATCACAATATCTATGTTCAGTTTTTTGAGGGAATGAATTTTGATTGAGATTCATGAAATGGAGTGATAAAAAAATACGATCAGTAACAGTTTTAAAAAGAACACGACTGCCAATACAAAATGCAAACGAATGAGATCTGATCTGTCAGAATCTTGAAGAACTGTTGACCTTAGTTGTTGAACTATTGACTCGTCTCACAGATCTACCGACTTTCAAACTATACATCAATATTTATAACATGTATGGTTTGATGAAGACCATGAAGTTACGTTTTTGATGCACGAAAATTTTGCAGCAGAAATAAAATACGTATGGCTGCAAAATATGGAAGTGCTGAAATATGCAATAATGAAAAGAATAAATCGCGTTTTAATAGAAAATGCAGTATAATAAAAATAATTAAAAAATACTATGCATATGATTTTACCGCTCAAAAGCGATGATTTTTTCCCCCAATATTTTATTTTTGGAAAAATATTTAGTATGGAAAGAAAACTAGATAAAAACATTGCTTTAAAGAAAACCACTTCTAGAAATTAAAGTGTGTGACTGTTTTTAAGAAACAATAATTGGAGAATATTCCACTGCTCAAAAATTAATTTAATAATGAAGTTCATTTTCAAATCGAGTCTCTATGGAATCTCTCGCGTGATATTAATAGCTAAAGAGCAGGAATATACTTCCTGTCTCCATATATGGACTACGACTCTTTTCACTCGGCTGCCACATTTGGCCTGTCATCGCTGCTCGAAAGTTTATAATTCTTTTTTAAAACTACGGATTAGGCATCAATACACGAGTTCATTAAAATAATTTTGTATATCATATATATATGATTCATATTTGAAGAACTAAGGAACAACAGCTTTACGTGATAAGTGATATTATAATCTTCTTATGAAGTTTTTAAGATTGTAAACCTAAAACTTTGCAGAAAATTATTTCAATAGCTTTCTACGTTGTTTAACGTCCACTTTATACTCAGAGCACATAGGGTTCTATGCTTTAACAGGAACGCATTCTGAGAGGACTTGCTAAGAAAAGCGGCTTCTTTTCATCTTATGCATGGAGTATGCCATGAAAATCTTAACAGATGAATAAAATCTGGGAAGAATATAATTATAGTGCTAGAATTCACTCATCTGGGGCACTAAGAAAAAGCTTCAACTTTAAAAAAAAAAGACAGAGAGAGAGAGAGAAAAGAAGAGAAGAGAGAGACAGCTTCGTCTTTTTAATTGCACTATAATTTTTTTTTTAATAAATATATGAAATTTTAGACACATTACACGTAAAAGAACTGGGAAAACTTTTTATCTTAACAAAATGGGTGTTGAATGAGCATTTGAGAAATCCAGCTCCATTCGACAGCACCTTGCTACTGCAAATTATATTGTCTAACCACAAGAAGCGCAACCCTTATGCCAAAAATACTTACGCCTGTTCATCAGGAGCAACAACTAGTAACCACGGTCTGAAACAAACAGAAACTTATTTTCACTAACCGCTTTAGTGAGTTAGTTATGGTTAAATAGACCTTATTTTTATGCTTTCTATTATCTTATTCTTCTTAAAACTCATTTGTAAATTAAAGTAAATAAAAAAAGGAACTGATTTTCAGAGATCATACCCATCTATTTTATTTGATAAATAACAGTAGTCGAAATAACACTTCCCATTCAAAAAGGTACTGGAATTTTTTAATACTTGAAAAATTTCTATTATTACTCTTATATAATCCACCTCTGTTTTTTGATTTACTTTAAAATTTACGAATTGTGGTGTAAAAATTATATGAAATGAGAGAAAATAAATTAAAATATTTAAAAAAAAAAAAACTTGAGCAAACACAGAATTACAAATCGTAGACGTCGCCAATTTTAATACTTATTCAGAGCAATCGGTTGACGTCAGTTTAGTCCAGCTTGTTTTTTGACATACGCTAATTTTCTACTTGAAAAAGTACGGTAAAGTTAAACAATGGATAGGAATGAGGTTACTTTTCAAAAGAATGTGAAATAAAATATTAGCTCATTAACAGATTTTTAATTAATTAAAAAAAAGGGCACTAGGAAGAAGTTTAGATTTCTTTCTTTAGCAATATTTCTCAATAACATTCACAAAGTGACGATGCATAATCTGCAGTGGGCCTTCAGATCCGTGTACAATTTTTTTTTCTTAGTTAAACTAACATAAATTCAGATAAACTAATTAATATTTATGGTTTTATATTAGTTCTAATTGTAAAAGATTTACATTCAGATTATTTTATTAAAAATAATATTTTTGGATGCATGGAACGTGTCTTCATTTACATCATATAATTCCTCTTTTTGAGCCTATAAACTGTTATAACGCCTCGGTAGGAACGAACACCGTTTAAAACGATGGTTGGTTGTATTATAAAGAAAATGTAATCAACTCACACAGCAGAAGTTTTTTTGTTTATCTCATTATAACTGAAAGTTATTTATCAGTGCAACAAGCAAATCGAGATTTCTTTCGCTTATAACTATCCATGCATATAATCACAAATGAGATCGCAAAATTATATGGGATGTAACACCTATAGCCTATGAGTGGGGAAAGAACGATTTTATGATCAGCCTCATATCAGCCTTGACAAAGAACTTCCTAAACAATGGATTCCGACAACATTCTACTCTCTTCCATACATAACAAACTTCTGAAAAGAATGCTTTTATAGATAGACTTTTAAGTGCGCCCATGCAGCGAAGTTGCTGTATGAGGGATGCGCCGCCCAGCCGATAAACTGCCATACCGATGGGCCTGGTTCAAATCTCTGAGAACCCATGGATGTTTGTAAGCGTATACTGTCTGTACGGCAAGGAGGTACTCAAAATACTAGAAAACCGAAAGTTCCATGGAGAGGTTATAGTAAGGGAAGAGAAGTGGGGGCTCTTGGACTGTTCCCCTCCTGGATGTTCTGCCTCAAAATTGGGGCGGAAGTTTAACAGTTAACAGGTTTAGTAATACCTCAATCGCCTGTATAACAGAGTTGCTTCTACTTGTACCTGTATGAGGAATGAGGTACAGGATGGACGGCCTTTGAGTCGGAAAAGGATCGCAATAGCAACTCAAAAACTGGTTTCACTCCTGAGCAAGTACCTTAAAGATAAAAATTTAATCAAAATTTTAATCCCTTGATCTTGCGTTTTTGCTAACTATACGCCTTCTTTATTTTTTATTTATAAGCCTTTTTTTCATCTAACATTTTTAAATAAATAAAAAGAAATAGTTATTAAATTGGCTTTTAATTTTTTCTTCAAGATTAAATTTGTATAATAAGACCTTATAAATTATTAAATTTTAAACGAAATAAAAATGATTTCAAGAGATAATAATAGGATGATTTTAGAGATATCTAAATTTCGAAATCTTAGCACAGGGCCTTGTGTTCCTCGGCGGTAATTAAAGCTTGGTTACTAAAGATAAAACTCAAGACTCTACCCATAGACATTACCTAAATATTAAACTGGCTTCATGCCATAAAATTATAGACAAGTTTTGAAAACATTTCAAAGAACCTGAAGAGACTTCGTAAACTACACTCTTCAACAAAACTCCTTCCATTAGTCTTTCCAAGGAACTGACATATCTTGGCGACAAATTTGGTTTTCGGATACAGAACCAAAAAACTATCACTCCTTGTGATGAAAAAAGAGACTCTCAGTGGCGTACGGGACATTTTGTGACATCACAGGCTAACATGGTCAATCCCACATGAGGCAGCCCAATTGAGAGAGCCACAGTTTGCGAAAAGAAGAGGCGGAGAGAAGAACGTCACTCAATTACGGCAGTCTAGGGGGTGGGGTGAAAGACATATCCTAACAAGAGGCGCCTTTGTGCATGTGTGTTGTATCTGTTGGTTTGTCTCTCTCTTCAGTGCGGATGTAAGACTTACAAACATGCTCTCGCCTTATCTCCTGCCCAGTTTCGCAGAGATCTCTTCCTGTCGGATTTTGCCTCCATTTTCCAGTACGGTACGTATTCTAGATTTTAAAAAAATATTTTCCATGTTTGATGAGACTGAGTCTGTGACCGTTAAAAAAAGGCCTCGCCCTTCATACTTTTCTCCTTGATTTGATGACTTCACGAGGAAGGATGATGTCATTTACTTCAGATGGATTGTAGTGGAGCAAATTCTGCAAAGTGCGTTTCTACCGGAAAAAACTGCGAAATCTAAATTGACTTCTCTTCTGAGAAAGCTTGCATTGTACTAGAAAGGTTAAGGGACTTATGACTGTTGATTCCAGCACATGATATTTTACGCTGTGCGACTGAGAACTAGTCCACCTTTCTGGAGAGTTACTAAATTCTGAAAAATTTAACGCGACAACAGTTCCTCAAAACCTCTTTCTTCTTCAAATTATAATATTCTGAGGATAAGGGATTACCAGTTTGCCCTAGCATGATGAAATTTAAAGTTTAACTGCACCCTTAAGATTTCGGCGCATAGCAAAATAGAACTTGCCGAATCATGAGTATTGCATTTGCATTCGTAAGAGAATATCAGCTTGAATTTTTAAACCTAAACAAGATACTAACATTAATTTCAGACTATCGTTATATTATTTCACATACATTAATTTTAAACGAAAATTTTATGTACTTCAGTGTAATTCTGACATTTTAGTAATCCTGAAAAATGATAAGAGATGAAATTTTGCGAAGATAGAATAGTTTGCAATAATGACAACTTCTATTATTTAGATGCAATTATTTAAGATTTAATACCGGAGGATTAGCTCAGTCTCTATTATAGCTATTTAAAATATTTTAGAAAGTAATAAACAAATGAAGGTGTTCAATGCAAAAGCTAACACAAATTTAAAAAAAAAAAAACTATTATGTATTTGAAAGTTGTACAAGTAATTTTCCATGCATAATTTTGATTACGTTTGATCGTTAAATTTTTTCACTTGTTTCTATTGCAAGTTATTTTCTTCAAGTATTTTACTTTGGAATTTTGTTGTTGTTTACAACAAAAAGATAATGTGCTGTTCGTTAAAGTATGTCGCGAAAACGAGAACTATAGCTTTAATTATCATATAACTAACATATTATCTGTTAAAAAACAAATCTCAACAACAATAATTTTTTATTATATATATCACGTGCTTTTCAAAAACAGAGGATAGAAGCAAGCAACTATATAATGACACTCAAAATGAGGAATTCGTATTTAAACGAAACACAGTTCAAAAACTCACTAAAATAGTTATTTTACAGCAAAAGACTAACCTGGATCACGAATCATTTGAAAATTTCAAATTCTAGATCTTTTGACTTCTAAATTTTCGATTTCAAATCCTATTATTATTATCAGTATGTTCAGAATTGTGCTATTTTTCTAAATAAGGACAATATGCACTTTTATAAAGAGATCCATATGCATTCAAGTAACTGAAGTATCTTCCCGAAAGTATATTGTTTAAAAAAAGAAAACTCTTTAACGCTTTCAGGCGATAATTCTACCATCAGAATTTTTCCTTAGAGAAGTCTTTCGGAAAATTGTTACATTGTTTACTATTACATTCACTATTTTACGTTACGCTGACATGTATTTTTCACCCACGCGCCAATGCGAGAAACTACGATCTCTATTTACTTTCTACGCGGCGCTGCAAATAGCCAATTTTCAAATGGCTAACATTCGGCACTAACGAACTCTTTTTATCTTCCACGTGGTGCTACAAACAGTCAATTCTCAGAGAGCTCAATTGGCAATTTCTTTTATTTATCTTTTAGATGTACGCAATCTGTTTTTGATTTAGAAACTAAACGATTTAAAAGTAATAAACTTACTTCTTAATAACTAAAATTAAATCTTTATTTTGTAATGACACATCTAATTGATATAATTTAAAATACATTCGACTGATGCCTTTATGAATAACAACATATCCAACAGCTAAATTCAGTTAAAAGACCCTGAACAAAACCATACTCCCCTTTCTATTAGAAACTTAAGATTTTAAGAATATATATGTTATTAATTTATTTCTTACCCCTTAACTCTTTTAATATTAACTCCCAAGTACCCCTTTATATAGCTTAAATACCAGTCTTATAGAACATCTTAATATGCCAAGCTCAGGTATGTGAGACTGTCTTATATGCAAGCTCATATTTTATCTGGAAAAATAATCAATTTCCTAGGTCGTTTTACACCTGCAGCTGCCTTAAATTTGTTGTAATGTGATAACCCCTTCATATTTTCTTTCTCGATCCAATAATTTGTCACCAATGATATAAATAATCAGAATTTCTAATTAAGTCTTTATCTGGAAAACTGTCATCTTATTGTCCTTGTGGTGGGAGCCAAGGTTAGAAAATAAAAAAAAAAAATTCTGTTTCATTCAGCTCCGTTTTTTTTTTTTCAGTAATTAGAAATCAATTTTCATAAGAAGCAATACTTCCCAGAAGTATATAACTTAAATAGGAAACCTGTAGGTAACACTATTTTGCAACAAAATATGCCGTACAAAACTGAAGTGTATTCCTTATATTTTTAGATCAGTTTTTAGATCTGGTTTTCGACCATAGCTTTCAAAAATAAGTTTTTTTCCTTTTCCTTTTAAAGAAAAACAGTATTTTTAAGTAGAAAAAGAATAGTTAACAAATATTAAAAAACATTTTTAATCATAGATAAATTTATCATTAATATTAATTAGTAAAAAATAGCAAAAGTGTAAGAAAGAATTATGAAGTTTTAATAATCTTGAATGAAAATAGTTTCTCCTTCTGGACAAGGATAAATGACTAAAGTTAAGCTATGGATAAAGGGAAACTGTAGGTATTTTAAATGAGTCATTCGAATAAATTTAAAAGCAGTTTCATTTTTCAATATAATTGACTTTGCTTTTATTTTTATATATTAAGCTGTAAATGCGAGAGAACTTAATTAAAAATTCGAGAACATTTCTTCAAAAAACATATAACCAAACTATCAGTGGAATCTCGGAGCTGACTTTAACGATTTTGATCTTAACAATAGGACTGCTTATTGGCTTCAACAAATATTTTTTCCCCTCATGTGTATGCAATAGTTAAACAAGTCATGGCCATTACATCATAACAAAAATTTTCCTCACTGTGAAAAACACAGTGACACGTATTACAAAAAATGGTACATGAAGCTTTAGTAGGCAAAAGTTAACTCTATGTAAAACTGAGCCCCATCAAACTGTTTGTTATTTTAAGTGACGTTATAAGGTATTTCTCCCACCACCTTAGCATGCCTTCGTGGTGTAATGGCCAGCACAGTTAGCGTGTATTCGAGAGGTCTCAGGTTCGAGTCCCGGCGAGGGCATTGTTCATTTTTCATATCTCCTGTTTCGAAATAATCTCTACAGTAGCACTCGAACTAAAAAAGGTGGTGGATGATGATTCTCCACCACCAGGATTTGGCGATTAGGGCCCCTAATCCCCAGTCGCCCTTTAAAAGGGGGGAGTATACAAGGTATTCCCCCCTTCTTAACATGCCTTCATGGTGTAATGGCCAGCCTACTCGGCGCGTATTCGAGAGGTCCGAAGTTCAAGCCTCGATCAGGGCACTTCTCATTTTTCATGTCTCCTGTTTCGAAATAAACTACTGTCTCTATAACGTAATCAAAATTATGCATAGAAAATTACTTGTCCAACTTTCAAATACATAATAGTTATGTAAAGAAAAGGATACAGATTAAAAAAAAAAATTCTTGGTACTATTGTGTTAAAAGTCCTTGGTTTATTTTTTGCTTAAAAAAAGAGGAGGCAGTAAAAAAATTATATAGTGTTTAGATTCAGACGTGATTCCCAAAAATAAAACAGGAATGGCAGATGAAGTTTTTAAATACTGAACAATATATCAATGATAATAATGCTTTCCCTCTTTCTTAAAAGCATATTTTGTCATTCTTATGACATAAATATTAACAAAACCTGTTGCAAAATAAATTCTATTAAGAAATATAGATTGTTTGTAAGTAGCTAACTTTATTTCACATTGATAACCAACGCGATCGTTTCTGAGCTCGCACATGATGTGGGTCAAAAGAATAAAACCTGACAAGTCTGTTAAAGTAAGCTTATTTCAAATACTTTTTGTACTGTTGAAACATATAACACACAGGTAATGTTAAGTAATCAAAGTTTTATTTAGCATACATGACAAGTTTCTGTTCTTGCTTATCGTTTTGTTATAGTTTGTTATAACTAATAATATATTAAATATTATTACAAATAATTTCGGACAAGCAATAATAAAATAATTCCATTTAATATTTACGTTTTTATTTTATTATATAACAGGTGGCCATAACGCGGCTCTCGCAGGTGAGTGATGCAGCTCTTAACCCAAATAAAATATATGCATGAAATATGGTAAACCAAAAATACCCAATGTCCAATAGAAAGTAATTAATTTATCTAATTTCCTTTTAAAAACTTATTAATAAACATAAACTGGCCAACGTAATTATTTTATTTCTTGTTAGTTAAAAACAAAAATAAAAACATTGTGCTCATTCTATCAAACAATTTTATATTGATACAATAATAATAATAATAATTGATAATTTAGAAGTTGATGAGACATCCGAATCGAGAAATTTATGGCAGTAAGATGCTTTGATAATTTCTAATGAATATGATGACAGTCACAGCTTAGAAGACGATGTTACCTTTAAAAATTTCGAGAACCCGTAAAATTTGGTTTGCTTGCTCTCAAACGACCATGCAGGGCAATTAAGAAATAATTCTGAGGTAGTAGAAAAGCAATATGAGTCACTATGGCGCAGATTTAAGAAGAGTTTAAAATTTCATAATCATTACAAACCAGTGATAGATCAGCATTTACAAAAAGTTATCGCGGAAGAATCGAAATACATAAAAATTGAAAAACAGTACTTTTTAACGCATTAAGGTGCAATTAGAGAAAACACAGACAACCATTAAACTTCCCGTTGTCTTTGACGCATCATCACATGCTCAATGCAAACCTGTCACTTAATTATTATTTAGAATCAAGTGTTTCTTTCCATTTAAAATGATGTAAATATAGGTTTGTGGCTTCCTGTTTCACTACTTTTAAAGCATTGTTGTTTTAGAGAATCTAGCTCTGGCTCTCGAATTTCAGCATGAAGTTTGGCAACCCCTTTACAGAAATTAACAGTGGTGAATTTCAAATGTCCTGGAAAATACTGTTCAGTAAAAATCCGGCATAATTTCAAATAATTCTGAGCACAGTGAAATACTTGCATACGTGTATATACAATTTTCAAACTATTTCACTAGCAAAAAAATGTTTAATTTTGTTTAACTTATTACAAATTAATTTATATTTCAGTACAACATTTCAAACAGTTGCCTATCTCTTTGTTTTCTCAATAATGTTTTAAATAAATGCTAAATTGAGCTTGATTTTGGGATGGGTACTTTCTCGGAATTGCCGTGTCTTTTTTTTTTTTTTTTTGCTAACAATTAAAAATTTAGTATGATCATCAAAACATTTTGATGCAGACTATTGCTTTTACGTAAGGTCTTTAAGTATTAAATTAGAACTTCCAGTATCGACAAGTTTCGGAGAAAAGGAACAGCTAGAAAGAAGAGAATGAGTTCATGGAATATACAGAATTTGGTAAGCTGTCCAGTTATATAATAAATTATTCTTAAAATTTTTACCAACAATCATCAGAGGGACTTTCTTATCCGAAATCTTCGTATGTAATTTTGTGTAATGAGAACAAATTTTAGTCTATGCCGTATCTAAAGTTCTGATTAAATATCACTAATATAATTAAATGAACGTTCGATTTAATCAGTTCGGTCAATACTAGATAGTATTTCAGTCTGAATTCTTCAGTCCAAAACTTTACAATATAAGTTTTTTCTGTTTCTGCGTTAAGACAAACAGGGAAAATAACTTTTTTCTTTAAGACAGACTTAGTTTGTTAAGACCAAGAAGTTCGACATTTACTTAGCGTTTTACAGTCTAAAAACTTTAAATTTACGCAATTATTCAAAGCTATATTTGCTATATAGTAAAATTTGGAAGTGATTTTGATTTTACAGGTTTACTCTATATTTCCCAAATGCGAAAATCCGAATTTTAGAAAGTAAAAAATGTGGAATTCCTGGCACATCTGGATCATAATCATCCATGAATTAAACATAATATAACATA
>KK113087.1:717183-730206 GCA_000611955.2 Stegodyphus mimosarum | reverse complement strand
GTCTTTTCCTAATACTTTACTTAAGAAGCAGACGAAACATCAGCATTCCATCGACCGGAAGAACTGCCGTCAGCTGTCCAGGATGCCGTACTTCACTACTTCCCATATGTCTAATATATTCCATATGGAATGTGTTGAAGTATGGAACTCTGGCGGATTTAAGTCAGCGTGAAAAGGTCGGCATCTAGAAAGGTAAGTCCTTTTTTATTCATTAGATAATCAATGGCTTAAATTTTTTTCTAAATGTCACTTAACCCAGCCCTGCCATAACAACTAAACATCTACCCCCTCTTTTTAATTAAATATGCTTATTAATCCGTATACATAATTTAAATACGTAGCTTTAAAACGGAAATATTGAGGTTAATACAAGGGAACATTAATGGTCGCGACTATTTATTTACAATTGATATAAAATAGATACTCCTGCGAAAGTATTGGGAAAAACCAGTCACTAGTGAAGTGAAACCCTTATTATATATATATCTACAGAAATGCCTTTTCCGTTATTGGTTCAAATACAGCGGCTAGTGCCTGAAGAATCTCAGGAACAATTCGGATATGAGTTTCATGAAGTCATTCCTTTATCTTAGGAAACAAATCCCAGTTCACAGCGGCTAAGTCCATGGACATGATGAATGGTAAAGCATTTCTCAGCTCTATAAACACTTTTCTCATTTTATTGCGCATGCAATACAGTATTGCATTTAATAGAGTTCCAATCCACGTATTTTATTCTAAATGTACTCAAAAATAAAATAATGGTCGAAATGATGTGCAGGGGAGAGGGGAACTCTTTTTATTTAATGAAAAGAAGTCTGACTACAAATTCTCCTAGAAAACAATTTGCCTGAAATTCTTCTGCTCCATTTAATTTGGATAGTTCGGGTTTTACTGTACTAAACTCCAGTATATCTAACAGTCATTTTAAAACACAGCCATTCTAACTACAGTAATTCCTCTAGTATGATACGTTCATTATCCTGCAAATCGATAATAAAATGTACCACATTTCAGCATCTTCGCATTTCTTTAAAAAAAATTCGATAAAATTGTAAACTCTAAGCTGAAACAAAATGTTAACATATTAAGCTAACACGCTAAGCAAACAAAATATTCTAAGCTGAAACAAAATGCTCTACATTCTTAATGATCTCATTATAAGAATTCGACCAAAAATACTGCTCACAGTTGGACTGATTTATTATTTTAGGCATTGCATGTGAAAACTATTTGCTTATTTAAATCCATCCCAGCAGTGGTTCAAAATATCCCTTTCAGACTTGATCTAAGATTCTTGAATCCCTCCTCTTCTTTCATCAAAATTATTCAGAAAACAACTTTTGGATCAATGGATTTTTTAAGTAAATGCAATTCATAAAGAAACTACAGTAACAAACACCGGTGCAACAGCGCGAGTAGTTAGTTTGTTATAATTTCACGGAAACGGTAGCACTGGTCTCAAACATATGCTTTCACTGCATCTTTAAAAATGAGAAAATATTTTATATTTGCCAAATTTTATTTCGTAGACTTCAGTCATTTCAGTAGAATGCATCGTGCTGATCTAGACATGAAGCTTTGCCTGTGACGATAACACGGAATTTTGCTTAAATTTGTTCCGCTTTTTTTGTCCGAAGGGATATTAATTTCGTTTTGGCATTTTGCGTTGGTTCACAATAAATGTCGGTTTACTTTTCAAATTGTTGCCATCAAATATTAGAGTCCTGTGTAATATTTAAAAAAGTTAAATAACGAACAATTTGCATAAATGTTTTTGCCATTATGATAAAACAATGGTACCTAGACACATCAATTTTGAATAGTGTAATCTTCTATTGAATATGGGCACCTGGAAGAAAGAATTTGGAATTCGTTTTATTAACGATTTCATATTTTGTAATACTTTAACGAATTTTTGATTAACAAACTCAACGATTTCAAAGCGAGCAATGGCAATATCTCCAGCGCGCGGGACTGTGTATCGGAAATTCTAAAGATATGCTCATTTTAAAATTATTTTGCGATATTGCTGTTAATTGAATTTTATGGTTTAAGTCAGAAAAAGATGATATTTAATAAATAAAGACAGCACACAAAATGTTAAAAAAAAAAAAAAACACCCCTTTAGGCATAATGTAAAATCTGAAAGCTTTCAGATTTATTTATTATTATTATTATTTTGGCCATGGCTATAATTTTAAATCTTCATCTCTTGCGACTTCTACTAAAGCTAGTGTCTAATGTTTGTTTAATCAGTTACAGTAAAATTCACGACGGCTATTTACATAAGGGAGAGATTTTTTTCGTGGATGACTTTTGTAGAATGCATGGACGGTGAGATTTATAGGTCATAGCATGAAAAACCCATAATATGCCAAGCCCCTGTTTGAGTTATTCCACCTTGTATAAAATCGGACAGGAATTATAAAATTCAATAGAGTTATGAAGGAAAATTGGTTCTTAATTGCATTACGCATAAGAAAAACCAAAAAGCGCCCAGGTAGCTATCACGTTCGCCGGAATTCGAAATCGTATTAAACCATCACTGTTCAGCAATCTTATCCACTTGCTTACTGGTAGGATGAATTATATTTAATATTTTTAGATATTACAAAATAGAAGACTAATATATTACATCTAGTTGTATTTATAATTCCGTCTCTGACCCCCCTGAAAAATTCTACTATGCGATGGAGTAAGAACTATGCGTTTTTTAAACACCCTCGAAGAAAATAAAATCAATCTTTGCAAGTTCATCAGTCATCAAGTTTTTATGGACGTTCTGTCGTTAACTCTACTCATTCTATATTTAAATAAATATGTATTTTTTAAATATGTAGCTATTTTATCACTAATAAATACAACTACTTCACTTTTCTTTGTTCTAATCATTTATTTGGATGACTAATTTACAGTTTTATTAGACTTTTATGCTGCCTTTAGAATTTTTTTAAAGGATCAATCTGAGGCTAACAGAAACATATTACATACAATGTGACGTATTCCATTCAATTCCTACTATTTAATAATTGTATTGTTGCCTTACAACAATGCAATTATTCCTGGGAAATATTAAATACAACAGAAAATGAAGGCAAGATAATGTAGAGCATGTTATAAAATCATCCGCTTATAAAGCGCTCTAACTCTAGACAGCACACGTTGTAAGCGGATTGAGTTACTCCTTGAAATACAGAATTACGAAATCACGAACTGCAGCGAAAGACGAGCTGATTCTTCACTCCAGCACTTACCAACGGATTTATGTGACGTCACAAAAGGCGCTTTATATGACGTAGTGTAATTGAAGAACCAAGACCCACATAACCTATCAGCAAAAGGAACCGACGAATAAAAGTGGCTTATAACAGGCGCTTGGGGAGTCAGAAATTGTAGGAGTGCCCCCAATCTAATAGGGTGATACATCAGGGAACAAACCACATATCATTTTCTAACCCGACCAAACGAAAACAACTTATGTCTAGCACACTGATAAAGAACTTATGTTTACAAAGAAATCCTATTTACTTACTATCCTAATATACGACATATTTAGACACATTTCCATTTGATGGCTACTATTTTCTAATTTACAAAGAAAACATAACAAAATCTTTAATTTACATTAGATTATGGACAGCACAGGAAATCCACTGAAGTCATTTTTTAATTTCGCCGACTTTTGATAATTAAAACATTTTTCAGAACAAACATAAAGAATTAGTTATTCGATCAATAAATGCGAGTAACTGAATAATTTAATGTAGTTAATTAAAAATAAATTTGTAATTAAAGTACATTATTAAAATAAGAACATAACAAAAATCAAATTTATCCTACTCATTTATTTTATTGTGAAACATATGTAAGAAATATATGTAATAAAAATAAATTTAGAAGTAGTGATGTTGGAATATTGAGACGTAGAAACGCAGAAATACGGATGCTGCAGCACCTAGCTAGTACAGAACGTAGATCTGTATAGAAGACGAAGAATTCCGATTGCATAGAATGCTAAAATGTTGAATCCGTAATAATTATAAAACTTGGCAGCAGAGTAAGATTGAATATTCACTTTTATTTCAAATGACATTCGTTTGGGGCCACAATTCACTTGGCACTCTAATCATAGCTATTTGAAGAATATTTACATTTTTCATATTGTTGCGATAGGAACACAGCAGAGTGAAACAGCGTCCAAGCGGCACACAGGTAATCACCAAGAGAATGTTGTGTTTTAGGTTAAAAAGGTTTGAGCTCAATTTTGAGTTCAAGTTCCAAATTAGCTAGGTCATCAGCGTTAAGCAAGCCATGTGCTGAATTAATCTAGAAATGACGCAGTCCAGAAAAGTTATTAGCGCTACTTTTATAATACGGAGAGGAAATACCCAAGTTAAAAATGAGGAATTAAGAGGCAATTACTAAATTAAATTATAAAGCAGATTTACATATTTTTTTTTATCTTACACACACATATATACATAGGTCAGTCAGAAAGTTAGTTGCACTCTTTCGTAAAAATTTTCTGTCAGAGGCTATTTTGATGAAACTTTGTGGCAACACTTCAGACATGCACCTGTATCGCGTGACGTAGCGGCTTCCACAAGGCAAGTTTAGTTTTTCTGATAATCAGTCTCAAACATGTCTCGACGGCTGCAAATCGCGTCCAAATTGGAAATGCGTGCAGTGATTCGTTTTTTGTGGGCAAAAAGCTGCAACTGCACTGAAATTTATGGGCAGTTGCATGAAGTGTATGGTGAAAATGCAATGTCACGCCAAGCTATCGCGAAATGGTGCAACATGTTTGAGAATGGACGTACAGATATTGACGACGCTGAGCGAGAGGGAAGACCAGCAACTGCAACAAATTCGGAAATCGCTGCTCGCGTGAATGAATGCATTCTTGCAAACAGACGCATCACGATAAACAAAATCTCAAATGAACTGGATATTTCTCATGGAAGTGTGCACAAAATTATCGCCGATCACCTTGAATTTCGTAAAGTTTGTGCTCGATGGGTGCCACGTCTATTGACGGAGGAACATAAAGGAAAGCGTTTTGAAAGTGCATTTGCATTTCTGCAACGTTACCAAACGGAAGGAAATGACTTTTTGGACAAAATTGTGACTGGAGATGAAACTTGGATTCACCACTTCTCACCTGAAACGAAACGCAGCTCGCTCGAATGGAAACATTGCAGTTCCCCGACACGAAAAAAGTGTCGAACTGTTCCATCTGCAGGAAAGGTGATGATGACGCTGTTTTTCGATAGAGAAGGCGTGGTGCATACAGAGTTCATGCCGAAGGGTGCCACAATTAATGCATCTTCTTATTGTGAAACACTAAAACGATTGCGTAAATCACTTAAAAATCGACGGCCAGGTAAACTGTCGAAAGGCATTGTGCTCCTGCATGACAATGCAAGACCGCATGCAGCAAAACAAACGTGCGAACTTCTGAAAAAGTTTAGGTGGGAAGTGTGGAATCACTCTCCTTATAGCCCAGACTTTTCACTTCCTGACTTCCATGTGTTTGGTCCCCTGAAACAAGAACTTTCAAAGAGACGGTACCATTCGGATGCCGAAGTGAAAGCTACAGCCCAACAATGGTTATCGGATATTGGACGCGATTTCTTTGCAGAAGGCATCGAAAAACTTGTACCACGCCTAGACAAATGCTTAAATAATGGAGGCAATTACGTTGAAAAGTAGATTTTGAATGCAACTTTAAGATACAAATAGAGTTATTGTAAAATTTCTATCCTGTTTTGTTTTCTTAAGCAGTGCAACTAACTTTTTGACTCACCCTCGTATATAAGAAATATAAAAAGCAGGCAGAATTTTTAAAATGAACTACAACCACACCACTATAGTGATTTTTTAGTTACGTTATTTTTAAGCTTCTATTTAGCTCACTCATGATGTTCGTTGTTATGGTCAAAAATCTGTCATCGATTTTAAAAATACTGTCTGGCTAACGAGTTCAAATTTTGTATATATGTTACCGTGAAAGACCGAAATTGGAGAATGTCGACTTTCACCGGAGAATGTCAACATTCGCCAAATACGTCGGTGAAAGATCGAATATTGCGTTACATTCTTGTACATTTGGACCCTCGCCGGTGTATGTCGACAATCACAGATATGCTCTGGTGTACGTCGAAAAGAGAGGCGACTGGCTGTTTCCCATAAATGAAGTTGTAAAAGCAAGGGCCTCTTGGGCAATTCACATAAGTTGTTGCAATTAATCAGATTTGAATCACATAATTTAGTAAGTTTTTTATTACTATTATTTTATTTTCTCATTTAGAACGTACTGTATAATTAAGTTTTTTAACTTCTATTATTTTCCTTTCTCATTTTGAATGTATTGCGTGTTTTAAGTACTTGTGTGTTTTTTCGCGACTGAATTACGGAGAAGAAAATATAATATTCTCATATATTCAACATTCACCATTAGTACATGGTGAATGTCGACATTAACTGGTTAAGTCAGAAATAAGAGTATTTGGAAAATATTTCGGACATACACCAAGCGACTATGTGAATGTTGACATTCACCGGTGAAAGTCGACATTCTCCAGATTTCGGTCTTTCACAGTAACATATACACTGATTGCGGATGGCCATACAATGAAATGAAGTGAGTTTTTTCAAAATTCGATTTAGACTTTTTAAAATTAAATACCGAAAAGAATTCTTGCACATGTTTTCGTTTAAAGAAACTAAAAATTTCATAATATTAGGGTTTGCACTATCAGATAAACAGTGGGGGAACTAAATAAAATTTATATAAAATTCTTGACGTAGTTTCAAATATTTCGGCAAATTTTCGAAAATCATTCAATTTTTTTCGGTTATTGGACGTTATTTACACATCAAAAAATGTATCCATAACAAAGTTTTGAAAATTTCAAAATTATAAAACAAACTCTTCGCTCTCTTTTGACATAAGAACGATAAAAAAATATTATTGACAAGGCGCTTTACAACATTGAAAAAAAAAAAAAAAAGCTGATGTGTACACAACCTGACTTCCTTGTATGGAATATTAAATTATACGCATTTTTTCCTGCATTTCATTTAAACTTATTGAATTGAATCTACTTAGCCGATAGCGAAAAATCACAATAAACTAAGTGCACTCTTTCACTATATTTATTTATTATAATGTCAATCTGGCGCTAGGTTCAATTAATAGCCTTACATCTCACTCATTTTATAACTCATAATGCACAAAAATTATATTATCCGAAGGAGTATCTAATCGTTGCCACATGTTCTATTCAAATACAATAACAAATCTAAAACGATGCATAAAAGAAATTAAATAAATAAAAAAGAAGCACTTTTTCACAGACGATTCAGCGCCGCTTACGGGCCCACCAGCGGCCGAGCGGTAAAGACGCTGAACACTGGTAGTTCGGTCCGAGGTTCGAATCCCGCGAACGGGCTGGCTGCATGGGCGTTTTCGTGGTTTTCCCCATGTGTAACGTGTATACGAGCCAGTTTCCCTTAGAAAGTCCTCCACGAAGGCATCCCTCCCTTTAGGCAGATAGCCCTCGTGTGCTTTGCCATAATTGAGTAACCTAACCTCAGCGCCGCTTACCTAAGCGCACGCCCTACTCGTAAACATTCTTCTCTGTCCGAGACGAACTGAGACAATATCTGCTGCTAATACGAAACACTTATTTCTTCGAATTTCATTAGAGATATATTTCTCATTCACTTAATCCAGTTCTCACTTCGTGGCAAGGAAAAATACATAAAAACTCAAAACATTTTCGTTAAGAATGAAAAATATAGAAAAACATAAAATACCAAGTACAGATAAGACAATTCAAAAACAATTTTCCGAATTACAACTACAGTTTCTATCCAAAAACAAGCAATTCGGCCAGCAGGCAAGAAGGCAGATTTTCCGGTGCACAAAACTAAAAGTTTCCTTTTGGTCCCACTCAGCAAAAGACACTGATGATGTAGAAAAAATTAATTCACCATTCTGCTAAGTTTAAATGTAAACAAATATGGCTGCTATGGCAAAAAATTACGCTTAGCCGCACTTAAGCAACTTTTAAAATATTGATAATTCTACAAATATTGCATGCAGATTAACTAAAGGCATAAAAATTTTAACCGGAAGATAAGACCAACATAATTCAATCATTTTTAAAGCAAAAAATGCGCAATTTACCAACATATAAGAATAAAAAACCTGAGCTCACTGAGCCGAGTAACAGAGTGAGTATATATACAGGGTGTCCATAATTAAACTTGAAATTTGCGAGCAGTCTGTAGCAAAAACTATGCAGCAAAATTGCATGAAGACTGGGTAGTGGCAGAATGATATGATGGGAATTTTATCGAGGAAAAAAGAACAATGAGTTTCAAAAACCACCACTAGATGGCGTTATGCAATGTAAACTATTGGCATATGCAAATTTCGTAACCAGAGTAATCCTGTGCAGGCACAACAGCCCTATAAAGATGCGCAAGGCGAACCGCAGTCATACTCGTTTCCAAGTTAAGGAAGATGACGTTGACTCTCCAGGAATGTGCTTTACTGGTGAAACTGTTTTACCAAAACGGAGATTCTGCTACCGAAGCTTTGAGGAAATTTGAAGCGGTTACGAAAAGTCCATTCACTAGTCAAAGACTAACAAACATGATTAGGAAATTTGAAGCAACGGGAACATTGGGGATTCAGCCAGGAAGGGGACAAAAGTGTGTTGCAGCACAGGTACTGGATGATGCAGCGACGCATGTGGAGAAAGACAGATCGCAAACTATCGGGAGCACTAGTGTTCAGCGTATTGCAGCATCTGTTGACCAACCTCGTTCCACGATTCATAAGATTTTTCAAAAGGTCTTACGCTACTATTCCTATAAACTGTCGCTAGTGCAGCAGCTCTTACCAGCTGATCTGGATAGTCGAGAAACTTTTGCGTTGCGGTCTCCTGCGCGAGTTGAGCTCCAGGCTGGGCCATAGAACATTTTGCGGACCAACGAGACCCACTTTCATATGGAAGGTACGGTTAAGACGCACAGTTGCCGTTTAGGCTGCTAAAAACCCACATCAATTCCTACAAATTCTATTATACACTGACTACCAATAAGTATTTGGACACCTATGCAAATGACGATATCTGCGGTCCTAAGGTACGTCACGGACTCCGCCGGTATATATCGTGTCGGAAACAGCATCGGCTTTAGTCGCATGCAAGATGCCTTGCAGTTCGGAGCTCTCTGATTTCGAGAAAGGTATAATTATCGGGTATCACAAATGTGGCCGATCCTTAAGGGACATATCTAGCGATCTGAAGTACCCAAAATCGACAGTGGCCTATGTGATTAAGAAGTGGAAGGTGAGCGGTGATTGTCGGAATGTGCCCCGAGTCGGCAGACCAACGAAACTGGGAGATCGAGACAGACGAGTGCTGTCCAGAGAAATTCGGAAGAACTGCACCCAACCGATGGCCCTCATCCACGAGGAGTTTCAACAGGCATCCGGGAGTATTGTTTCAATGAATACCATCCGTAAGGAAGCACCTCTACTTGGTTTTCATGGTCGTGCTGCTGCCCATAAGCCTTTGATCACAAAGTCCAACCGCGCTGCCCGGTTAATGTGGTGCAAAGCACATCGAAATTGGACCGTAGATCAGTGGAAACGGGTTCTTTGGAGTGACGAATCAAGGTTCACCCTTTACCGTTCGGATGGCAGGGTCTGGGTCTGGCGTCTACCTGGAGAACGTCTCCTGCCAGAATGCATTGTGCCAACAGTCAAGTTCGGCGGAGGTGGAATTATGGTCTGGGGGTGTTTCTCCTGGTATGGGCTGGGACCCTTGGTCCCCATTTATGGTAAGCTCAACTCCGATGCCTACTGCACTATTTTGGATGACAATGTGCTTCCTACGTTGTGGCAGTTTTACGGGTTGAACCCCTGTTACTTTCAGGACGACAATGCCAGTTGTCATGTTTCGACGTTAACCACGGCTTGGTATGGTGCCAATGGAGTTCATCGAATGGACTGGCCTGCCCAGAGTCCAGACCTGAACCCTATCGAGAACCTCTGGGACGAGTTGCATCGCCGAATTCAGGGGTGCACTACCCGTGCAAAATCGGTGAAGGAACTTCTATGTCTTCTCCAAGCCGAGTGGAAGAAAATACCACTAGCTGCCATACAAAGACTTGTGGAAAGTATGCCCCGGAGGGTCCACGTTGTAATACCTCTCGTGGAGGCTCTACAAACTATTGATTTTGAATAAAGTTAGTTTTTCTTTTCTATCCCAGGTGTCCAAATACTTATTGATAGTCAGTGTACTCTTCGCATGTAACGGTTTGGTGCAGCTTTACTGCAACTTTCATTGTGGATCCCCCTTTTTTTTTTTTTTTTCGAAGAACACAGCGCCGCAGTGTCTGTGACATGCACCGTCACCGGTGAACGATACGCTTCATTATTAGAGCAATCCGTTATTCCGGCTCTTCAGGCAAGGCGGCGTGATAGAAGCACAGTATTTATGCAGGATGGTGCTCCTCCACACATAGCCCGTTGTGTGAAACAAGTGCTCCGCCGCCATTTCGGTGACGACGGAATCATCAGCCGGTATTTTCCTACAGCTTGGCCTCGTAGATCCCCCGACTTGAATGTTTGCGACTTTTGGCTGTGATGATACCTCAAGGACATAGTCTACCGTGATCTCATCACATCTCTACCCGACATTAAAGAAAGTATAGAACGCCATGTGCGTAGCATTCCCCAGTTCATGCTGCTTTCAACAGTCGAAACATGCGATTTTACGCTTCCAGATGGTAGCAGACAATGGTGGATATCATATCCAGCATGTTTTGTAAACTTTCGTAGATTATTTATACGTTCTCAATAAAGCTATAATGCGCCACCTAGGGGTGGTTTTTGAAACTCATTTTTTTTCCCTCGATAAAATTCCCATCATTTTATTCTGCCATTACCCAATTTTCATGCAATTCCACTATATAGTTTTTGCTACAGATTGCTCGCAAATTTCAAGTTTAATTATGAACACACCGTATATACACTTTTGGTGCGGCCGATTACAACGAAAAAGGGAGGTGCACATCTACATGCAGGTGCAAAATTTCAACATTCTGAGGCTACTCGTTTTTGAGTTATGCGATATACATATGTACAGACGCCTTGAAAAAAATCTCTTCTGAATCCATTTTAAATCAATTTTCGTTTGGGAAAGAGCGTCCTTCATTCTGTCTTAACGCACAGATGTCACGCAAAAACATCGTTAAAATCCATTTGATAGAGGTCAAAATGGATATTTTTCGTGATTACAATACTTCCTTTATTTCATACAAGGAAGTAAAAATATGCTGTGAAGCAGAAGTTGATGTATCAATTAACAGAACTATTAGACTTAAAAAGAGTGATTATTCATTGTTGATGGGTTATTGAAATTAAACAAATAAAAACTACTCATAAAAATAATTAATGAATTAAAAGCAAAAAATAATTAATCATATAGTTTAATGGGAACAAGATATTAAATAATTTTCTTTACGAAAATAATTTGCAAATTTATATCACGAATAGTAAAAGTGTGGACACGTAAATAACAAAGTCGAATAACCGAATTGCTTTGTCAAAAACAAAAAGCCATTATCTTTATAAATTTATCATTCGCTTTCAACATTCGTGATGTAAAATAGAGAAATTTTGCATATAGACTTCTTTAATCGTTTGTTTCGATTAAACTATACGACCACTTATTTTTCTCCTTTTAGTTTGTAGGGATTTATATTTATTTTAAATAACCAGTTACATTTAATTTTAAGTTACTTTCCTATAAGCCTTCATTCCCCAAATTGTCAGTGCCAGAATATTTAAATCTGGTAGCGCGCCTAAGAAATGCAAATTCTACCAGTGGAAAAATAAGTTAAATATCGACCCTCCAGTAGAGAGAGAGAGTCCAGAAAATTTCCGTGCGTGCTTATATGCAAACTTCCGCTTAGCAGTTACTGCTGGTTAGACGTGGCTTAATCGCTATTATCTTGCTGCCATTAGACTCATCTACGCACTGTAGTGTACAGGATTGTATGAGCCCTGTAGTGTAATTCTACTGCTAGTGAATATCTTCAATTTTAAGTTTGATTCTACTGTTTCAGTTACCACCCAATTTGAGGGGTAGAGTATGTTAGCGTCAAGCTGACGCATTGTAAATAATTTAAAGAGTTTATTAAAGGGCAATTTTAACACTTCTTCAGTGCAATCACTATTTCTCAAGCTTCTACACAACAGAAACACAATAGAACTTACAAGTTCATTAATTATTTTAAGACCCTCCTTGAATTTTGAAAATTTTGCTTTCCCTGCATCCTGCAGCTAAGTACCTCCGCTAACTTCTAAAAAATTTTGCTATACCTAAATTTTGCTGCACGTTATTTCTTTAAATTCTAAAAATTTTGATGCCCCTAAATTCGCCCGAACTGGTCATACCGGCTCTGGCGTCGGCCCTGAATGGAAAGGATAGCTCTGGCTTGCTAAAAGAGTATCAAATAAAGAAGTGGTTAAAATATTTTCTGCACGAAAATTAAAGATTACAGGAAGTCTTCATTTGTTTAAAAGTAGCAATTTTTGCTTATTGGTTATTATTTAAAACAGGAATTTTTAATATTAAAATTTTTTTTAAACTCTCTCTCTCTTTTTTTTAAATTTTTCTTCCTTCCAATGACTTTTACTGGTGAATGGGATCTTGCAAAACGTAAACATGGGACCTCAAACACATTTCATGCTCTATACAAAAGCAGTTACCACTCAGAATTAACTTCATTCATTATTTAGAATCCTTTCCAGTGTTGGCAATAGCAATTTAATTATAAATTAATATTCTTAAGGTATTTTGTAAATTTTTAAAACACCAAATTAAATCAAGGTAAGACCACCCAACCGCGATAGTGACTCAGACTGCCGTACCGAAGATCCAGGTTCGAATCACAGAGAAGGCATGGATGTTTGTAAATGTATATGTCTGTGTG
>KK113087.1:658456-715128 GCA_000611955.2 Stegodyphus mimosarum | reverse complement strand
ATGCATACATTTATGCAGATTTTTCATTTTTTAAAATTTAATGGCAGAGCGATAACATTTAGTGGCAACAATTTGAAAAGTGATACGCCGTTTTTGTGTTTCCGACGCAAAATCACAAAACAAAAGTAATAGTCCTTCGGGACTAAATCCCTTTGGACTAATAACTTGTATTTATTTTATCATTGTGAAACACTGAAGCTTAACATGTAGAATTTTTATTTGAATTAATTGACGGTGATAAGGTGAACTGTGTATACTTTAAAATATAGACATTTACTGAATCTTTTCATATTTTTAATTAATTTGAATTGATAGCAATCTTAAAAATTTTTACATATACTTTAAAATATGGCTGAAGTACAATCATATGAGTTATTAAAAAGAACGTAAATCGCTGAGAACAGCGGTTACGAAGGCAGAGAAGCTGAATTATCAAACATAGATTTAAATACTGGAAAGATAGATGAGCTAATAGAAATTTTTTCCATTAAATTTGAACCAGAGCGAATTCCATTAAATTTGAACCACAGCGGAAGTGTGGCTCATGAAAATCTGAAAATGTTTCAGCATATTCTTCAATTAAAAAAATCCAAGACACTTACATATTCATCGAATGTTTTGTTTTTACATTTTTCCTCATTCAGCACATTTGCTACTTCCAGGAAGTGTTCTGCAGATATATAAGAGCAAGACAGAAATGTTTTTAAAAATGTTAATTTTTTTCGAAACATTCAGATGCTTTACTAATTTCAAATATATGGTATTCATTTTACCTTGCACACAAATATTTAAATTTTTTTGTTGTAATATCAAACAAAAATTCAATGTTTCTGCAAAATGCTTCATCTGATAGATCAGATAGTTTTTCCTGTACTTGATAAGAATTTAAAATTTGTCGTCATAAAGTTAAAACTTTTATCAAAACCTGTCCTCTTGATGGCTAGCAAACCTTGCAGTAGTATGATAAATCAGCACTGTACATTTCCTTGCCTAAATTTAGCATCTGCTGAAATTCACAATGACGCATCGCATTTACACGAATACAGTTGACAACTGAAATAGTTCTATCCAGAGTATCTTGCAAAATGCAGTGAAATAACACCAATTTTTTCAAGTTTTCCCTTTTTAATAAAGCAATGTATCCTCCTTTTTCACCTCTCATGAAAGGTGCGCTGTAGGTGCAAACAGTGACTAAATTACTGACATTGAATGATGCTTTTCATTTTTCAATTTTTTAACTGCAACTTGCGAGACTCACTTTCTAAATTGAAATATTTTTGTTCGTTACGAGTCAAATAGTGTTTATTTGCATTAGCTTTTTTCAAAGTAGTCAAAACTGTATTGCATAATAAATACGCCATTTTATCTTTCACAGAATTAAAGAAATTATCTAACTCCCACTCTACATTAAATATTCTGCTTTCTTCATTTAATTTTCTTCGCTTATAATTTGACATGATGGAGAAAAGAACTAATATCAAATAGTATCTTTAAAAAAGCATATACTTCCTAAAAATATAATAAAACTGTGTATTAGTAAAACCTCGGAATATGTAAAATAAAAAGGAACAAGTTTAGTGTATTTCAAGGAGGGGTGAGCCATGGCCAAAAATAAGAACAAAACAGAAGAATTTCTATTGTTGGATGTTGGCAAATTGTAAAGTGCACTAGAATGGCAATAATTTCAGACTATGAAAGACTGCTAGAATTGCAACACTGCAGCATTCTAACTCATGTTAAGCTCAATAGACGACAGCATGTTATTTAATTCTATTAATCTTCAAATTTTTGTAATCTCTATAATTAAATATTAATTAATACAACAGCTACAGGCCATATGTTCTGCACTTTTGGTACAGGGCATTGTTGAGTGGATGTAAGTGTTCTGGCGTAAATCTTTATTCCCTGCGCTACTTTTGAACAATATTTATCACTACATGAATATCAAACAATGAAATTCCACAAAAGAGGTACTAGGGAAGAGTTCTCTACATCTCTTCTGAATAGCTACTTCATTTTGATTTCATGAGCTCAATAAATAATACACATATCAACGGGCTCGCTTTTGTGTAGCGATGCATAAGTCGCTTCATAATCGAAATAAAGCACCCACTCAAAATTCATATAGGGATTGACAATTTGTGCCAGAAGAACGCTTTTATCTACTATTTTATGCATGAAGTTCATAAAAAACATTTTTCAAATCAATGGCACAGGTCATCAGAAATAGCTGCTAAGAATTTTCTGGAAACTGCGAACCTGCAAACCTATTTCTGGGCACAAGAGATTACTGAAAAGAAATAAAAATTTAGCATAAATAATTTCCATAGTTATATTTCGATGAATCCCTGACCCATCTCTAAAACAGATTCACAGCCATTGGAAAAATCTCTCATGGGGTAGATTTCATACTTTGAGAGGGGGAATGCAGCCAGACTTTCATTTAGCACTTTCTTTATTTAAGTACTTAGGTTTACACTTTTCAAATTATTGCCACCAAATATTATCGTCCTATATTACATAGAAAGAAATTTCTGAATATAAGAAACTACTTTTATTCATGTTTTGGCATTTATTAACATTTTCTATACCTCTTTTGCGTAATTTATAAAAACATATTGGATAATAATTCAAATCAAAATAAATGTATATGTATTCTAGTTTGGAAAAGGAGGGGGAAGAATAATCTTCTAGTGAAGGTGAAAAGGGTACATGGAGCAATAAACATTGAGACCACTGCTCTATGGAGCAAGACACAACAGGAAGGCAATAATTAATTAGCAGGACTTGATTCGACTAAGAATCGAAGCGGCAGATTAATTATTGAAATGACATTTACTGTTGTATTAAATAACGAAAAGTCATTTTGAAAAAATTAAAAAGACTACTTATATGTCACCTCAAATCCAAAATGAGTTAGTTGTGTGGATTGGTGGTGAAAGACACTTTAGTGACCGATGCAAGAAAAGCTTCTGCATACAACAGAGGTGGTCAACCTTTTTATACCTACTGCCCACTTTGCAGGCAGTAAAATTTCTATACCGCCCATCTATCTGTTCGCAGTAACTTAATGTAGCACAACTGTAAAGAAGTTTTTAAGCACAGACTTAGTAAAATATGCATAGTTAAATTTATGAATTTATTTTATACTATAATATACAACATTAAACTTTTAATAGAGAAAATTCTATTAATAGATGCTGATTTTCACATCCGATTTTTTCGTATTTAAATGAAAAACACAGTCATAGATTGGCAGCAAATTTATAGAAAACATGATGATACTTTTGCTCTTCCAGAAGATGTTTCATAGCTTATTTTAGACAACCAAAATTTATAGTTATTTTAATTTGCAATTAACTAAGAGAGTATTTGGAGCCACATTCAGAAAACAAGAATGCAAATTCTACTGAAAAAAAGGTTATTTATACTTTTCCTGAAATTAAATATATATTGTAATTCTATAGTTTAAAAATAAGGAAGATAATAAGTATTTATCTAGCACACAATCTTTCTTCAGTTAATAATAATATAGACATTCGAGAAGAGTTTACTCATTTTATATATAGCAAGAATTATGTTTATTTTAAAACATAACAGAGGAATAACTTATGAACAATATTCAATAAGGAATGCTGTTCATTTACGTGAAATTCATGCTACTGTAAAATAAAAATGAATCACTATTTTATATCATACTACTACTAGTGTGATATTTTTATAAATTATTTTAAGCCCAAAGCACGCTAGCCCAGAAGGGCTATTAATTTCATTTCGGCATTTCACTATAAATGGCGTTTCACTTTTTAAATTATTGCCACCAAATATTATTGGCCTTAATATATATTAAAGTGTCTTTCACCACCATAATATATATTATATTAAGGCCAATAATATTTGATGGCAATAATTTAAAAATTATATTCCCTATTTAATTTCTTTCCATATAATATAGAAAGGAATTAAATAATGAAGAATCTGCATAAATGTATGTGGTAATACATCATTTTCTGGTAATACATCAGGGCCGTATGCAAGGAAGGGTTTTATTCTTAACAAAGAAAAATAGTCGGAAGAACTTACGAGGTATCGTACTTTGCTTACGATAGCCTGATCTGTATAGTGATTAGCATGCAGTCAGCAATTCTAAGCACGTCACAGCTGCTTATCTTAGGACTCAGGCTTCAATGCTAGTAAGTGTTTAGTGCCTTTGCAGTACTGGCACTTAAAATACACAGTGAGCTAATAGTCATCTTGAATGGTTTGGCTTTAGGAAAAGCAAGGTAAGAGATCACTGGACTTGTCCCCCCCCCAGGAGATTCTCATTCAAAACTATGATGGAACTGTACAATCATTCTATCATCTATAGAATGCCATGTCAACAATTAATTCAATCATGCTAGTCATGATAAAAATCATGAACTTATTCTGATGTCGCTTTCAGACACATAACATAAGTAATAATATAGTTTGGATATAAGACAATTTCTTTGAAAATCTTAAAAAGAAACAAGAAATTACATACCTTGGGTTGCCACGAAGTGCTGCATGATGTAATGCATTAAAACCATTGTTATTTGTAAGGCAAATGTCTGCCCCATTGTCTAAAAGTAAAGTCAGCATGTCATCACGTTTTTTACTTATTGCATCATGCAGGGGTGTATCACCTTCTGAATCCTAATTTCCATAAAATGAAAGCATTTAAAAAATTGTTGAGATCTAAAAAAAATTAATATCTCAAAAAATTAAAAGAAATTTTAAATATCTGTATTTCAATTTCTTAATGCTACAAACCTGAAGACTTGGGCGACATCCAAGTTCTAAAATGCTTCGGACAACACCTACATGC
The DNA here is from genome assembly GCA_000611955.2 of Stegodyphus mimosarum. NCBI lineage: Eukaryota > Metazoa > Arthropoda > Arachnida > Araneae > Eresidae > Stegodyphus > Stegodyphus mimosarum. Next base: position 710,279 of record KK113087.1, on the reverse strand, counting down.
CCTTTATTGACAGCAATATGCAAAGGTGTCTGCCTCCTTTTATTACGAGCATTTAGATCAGCTCCTGCTCGAGCTAATAATTCCATAACGCCAGGTTCATCCCCAAATGCTGCATGATGAACGGCTCGATCTCCATCTTTATCCTAGTATTTAAATAAAAATCACTATCATTTATTCTTTCACGGATATCGTTACATCAGTTTACTTTTGATACTTACAAAATGAAGTCTGGCAAGGCAGTTCAAGTTTTAGCTCAATTATTATATGGGAAGCAAGTGAAAGAGATTCCATATGCTAAGAATTATACCATAATTTTTTTAATTGAATAATTTATTACAGAAAAATTTTAATGATCCATGGAATGTGCAACTGACTGATTTATTAAATACAGAAAAATTGCAATGATACACACAATTTTGTTCTGTTATCAGAACCAGAATCATCACCAAATGTTTATCTAAACTCAGCATAAGATTGTTCACATGAAGTCACCAATTTTTATATCTGGCAAAGAGAATACAAATTCTAAAGATTCAAAGGTCACTTTTGTTTTTCTTTTGTTTTTATTACTGTTCTATTTATCATGGATTAAAAATTCGAGACTTACCTAATGATGAAACATCTGCCATATAATATTTTCAGGAATAAGGAATAATTCACTCTAAAAGAAATTGCACAAATAACCATACAATGGAAGCTGTACTTAAGTTCAAAGGAAACACCAAAATGGAGATATGATGTGCCGAGAAAAAAAAAAAAGATTGCGTTCTCAAAATTGGTTTGAAGAATCTAGAATCAGTTTCTTAATGGCAGTTTGCTTTAATTATGCCTGGGTTTTAGAACTAACTTCCCTGAATATTGTCAGCATCAACTTGATATGAATGACTGCACTGTTGTTGAGTTGACGAAAACCTGTTTTTGCATCGAAAAAGTAACGTTGATGATATCCTTCTGCCCCAGTGGGTGGTGGATGTGAGATAGGATTTGCCGAAAAACAAAAGAATGCTTTTTAGTTGCTGTGCCTAACCACTCTGCCAGAACTTTGCTTGACCAGAGATATAATTTTATCAATCGCACACAAACTATTGAAAGGTTATGGGGCAGTGCAAATTGATGAAACAACACGGCACTGACCGTAAAAAATTAGATTCTTATTTAATTGAATTTATGTGGTGGCTAAAGTGTCCTAAAATGCAAATGTTTTAAATGATATTCGCAGTTCCATGCCTCCGTACTAATCTTAATTCCAAATTTGTTTTGTTTTGTGATTTCTTTGCAAAGCTCTTTAATTTAAATTACATTAAAAAATTTGTAATTTGTTGAATATCTGTTATTTTTTCTCTTGGATTTTTCTTGAACTTAATGATATTTTAAATATTTTGGGGAATATTTTTATGCTTCAAATTTTTTGCCAAATCGCCAGCTTTTGGTGATACCTGAATTCGGTCCCGATAACAGAACAACACTAAATTTTGTTATATTTAGAGAATCTAGATTATAGGCCATGTCTTAACAGTTTGATGACTTTTGTTTACATTTTCTTTTTCCTAACTATACTAATTTGGGTTATTGGCATGCAAAGCCTTCACCATCTATTTTTTTATTTTCATGACACTGCATCTCATATACACCTATTTCTCTCATATGTTCCAGACTATATCAGTAGTGTAAGAAACCTTGAGTTCTTTCATGCAAAATTTTATTGACGCAATTTTCTTAGACCAGCAGTTGATGAATCTGATGAAAGTGACAAATGGCAGTATACTTGCTACAAACTAGTTGCCAACTTACATTCATACTGATCATATGTCTTTTGCTTTTGAATGTCACCATGCGCTCTTCGAATGACTCTAATAAAACTTCATTTCATGCAAATTGGAACATCGACGATTACTCACCAGTACATTATATTCTTGTAAGAAACTAACAGCATCACCTTCATTGTTTAGTAGATCTTACAGACCCACATTTGAACTATAAACTGGGAAAAAAAACTTCTTTCTTCAAACTACAGTTTACAGATGATCTTAAAACTTAGCGATGTCATACGATTGCAATCTCAATTTATTTGGTTTATTTGGCTATGGTGCCAAAATCAGCAATTTTTTTTTAAACCAAATTTTGGCTTTTTTTTCATTAACATGTAATTATAAAAAATGGTAACTATACTACGATAGGAAGAAACCACAATTATTTTATGCAAAGAAAACAGATTTCTTAAATTCAAAAGTTAGAATCAAATAGATGTAATTCTGAGTAACAAAATGGATCTGTTGAAGTCTTAGCATGAGTAAATTCCAATTTTTTGGTCTTACTTTTTGACATTCAAACATCTTATTTAGATGGGAAAGAATTACAGTAAAGTAAAACAGGTTAGAAGAAAACAAAACAACGCCTGATGTAGATTTTATTTTAGCATGAACGCTTTCAGTGATTCATACATAATTGCCTTCTTCAGTTGCAACTAAAGTAAAGTAAATAGAAAGATGTATTTCAAGAACATCCTAGAAATTGATCTTAGGTGTCTTCTACTATGAAAAGAAGCAAAGCAAGTGGTGCTATCCAGGAACAAAGAGTAATAAAAAAATCATCTGCATATAAATGGGTAAATAAAGTCACTAACCACTGAACGGAGATTATTGTAGTTATGGAAAATCTAAGGAAATCTAGTTTACCAACTGAGGAGATGCTTTGGATGATTTTGATAGAAATAAAACTGAATTTGTGGTTTGTAATATTTGCATGGCAATTTAAGACTTACATTTTCCTCTTTTTGAATACAAGACTCTGGGCTCTCTGATGTGAAAATTTTGAAGCTGTCTTTATTTGTCTTTACATCTCAAAGCTACACCAACAAGAATGCTATAAATTCCTCACGAAATCGGATTAGGAATAAGATCTTTCAGTATTGCATATTTTATTGAGAGGAGGAGAAATCTGCGAAACTTTATAATTAATAGCTATAAAAAAAGAATAATGACTAGTTTAGTATTACTGGTTAGAGAATAGGGATATTTATTCCTTTCAGAATTATTTTTTTAACTAAATTAATAATTTGAGCTAAGTAGCATGTCAGTAGCAATGGTTTTCAAATAGTTCAATTCTTGAACAAGGACTAAACTGAAGAAAGTGATTATGCTTGAATCACTGAAATCGAGTTTGCTGAAATAAAATCTACATCAATCAAAGTTGTGTATTCTTGCACTCAGTTTTACTTAGATGTTTGATTAACAGTAAGATGGTTGCTATTTTTTTGCATAATTTAAAAAACTTGTATTTATTTATTTATTTTCTGTAATTACTTTTAAGTACGCTGCAACACTTATTTAGGATGGCAAGCAAAGAAAAATGTGCTGATTAGTCACCTAGAAAGAGATGCAGAACGGTTTCTTTGTATGAAGAGATTAATAATTATGATGAAATTATAAGAAAAGAAGGTGGAAAGCTAACATATTATAAGCTTCTAAACTGTAAAATAAGTACTAACAGACACTGTTAATTGAAAATCAAATGGGTAAAAATGTAAAAAGGCTCACATTAATTATAAAATGAATAAGGAATTATAAAACTGAGTTTGAATGACAGAAGAAAATTGTTTGAAGCAATTAAAATGATTTCTGTCATTGTATCAGAAGTCCATGAATTTTTACTTGATAACTAGACTTTCGCATTTCAATACGACTTTGTGCCTCATCATGTTTCCATTCAGTGCTAAAAATGAAATTGCACAAATAAAATAGGCCATGAACTAAGCCTGTCAAAAGCATTTTAAGATGATTATAGAAGCTGGTTAGTCAGAAGAAAGTACAGAATAAAATAAAATCAACAGAAGCAATAACACAATAACAGTACCTTATTATAACACTTGATGAACTAAAATCATCAAATCATTCCATGGAATGTCATTATAAGGCTACAGTATATCCAAGAAACTAAGAAATTCACCATACTTTAATTTAGTGTGTATAACTTCTGTGAAAATATTAAATTATTTCATAAAAGGCACAGTATTTTATTCTAAAACTGTGATTCTAATGACACATGAGTTTTGATACCATATTAAAATATTTAAAATGCAATCAGGTATTAACATCAAAAATGCACACTTTTAAAAAGATTTCATAACTTTGGCTACTGGTATCCAGTGTTTTAGATGACTCCATTTAAAATTTTCACTTGACAAATCAGCGACGTACCACTAATCCTGAAAGTTTTAGAAGTTAACTCGTACATTTTTTCAATGAGTTAAGTATTTGTTTTGCTTAAAACTTACAAAAATCATAGTTCATAGATTCTCACAAAAAGATTCTAACTTCATTGAAAGCACTGATAACTCATAAATTACTTGCACTGAAAGACAAAATACCTACAAGATTGTGAAAGTAAATATCAAACTTCAACATACATAATATTAAGTGCAGTCACCAGTAAACATAAAATGAGAGCTAAGTTAACTCCTTATTTTATTCATCCACCATTAAAATTAGATTGGAACATTCACACAAGAATGTTGTTAAATTTTAAAAATAAATTATCACTACTTCATTGCCCAAAATAACATGAAATGTTTAACATTTTAGCCCGTTTTCTAATTCATAGAAAAAGTGCTTTATATATGCCATAATTTTGGCATACGTTATTGGTCCATATAAGACAAACTCTCATTTAAGATCTGGACTTTTCAACTTATTTATTTTTTTACAAGGAAAAATGGATTTGTATGTAAAAAGACCAATGAATTGATGGTGATCAAAGATGACAATTGAATGGTCCATATATTATATTTTAAGATAATAGTAACTGCCTTAAAATATTAGATTTACCTAAAAGCATACTTATTCATATTCTTTCATATAAAAATTGAGAAATTACGAACAAATTATCTTAAAACATTTTTCTAAAGTAAGGTTATAAGTATAAAATGAATACAGCATTCAGAAGGAAAAAAACATTATTTTATGAGGAAGCCCATTCACTACATGAAATGATTTAGGGGGAAAAAAAACAAACCTCTATTTCTACATCTGCATTGTGCCGTAAAAGAATCTTTATCACTTCAATGTGTCCATTCTGACTAGCAGCTTGAAGAGCAGTATGACTAGCAAATACTCCATTAACCTGAAAGTTTTTATAGCACTTTTAATATAAATTGCAGTATGAATACAAAATAATAATTTTTAAAAATCAAATGTAAGAAAAAGTAAGCAAATATAAACAAATTTGACAGAGGGCACAGATAGTAATGGCGAAGACTCGGAACAAGTATCCCCGAAATTCCAAGACTGGCAGGCTGTTCATAATTTGCCGTTGTTAGTATCTACACACAGTGGATAAATAATGGTGGAATTAGAAATAGATGACAAGATGTTGGATGTCCATGCATCATCAAAGGAAAAGGGCACTGGGACTGTCTTGCTAGGCACAGCAAAATCGGCATCATAAGTGGCTCAGCTGACAGCCCAATACAATGCAGGTTGCAAGTATTTCAGAACACATAGTTCAGCAGATACTGTTGGAAGAATGCACAGCAGACATCTCACTTGTATGCCCCTGTTGATAAAGTGTCATCCTCAAACTTTGCCAACAGTGGGCCTAGGAACATTGACACTGGACCATGGATAAGTGGAAGACAGTTCAGATGACTTATGATTCCTCATTCATCACGTTGATGGTTATGTCAACATGCATTGTCTTTCAGGTGAACATTTGCTTCCCCCCTGTACAGCAGGTCATACACAGGCTGGCGGTGGTGGTATTATGATTTGAGCGACATTCTCATGGATGGCTCTGGGACCCTTAGTTATGGTATAACAGACCACGAAAGCTGCAGACTATCTCAACATAATTGCAGATCAGTTGCACCTTTATATGGCATGTGTCTTCAGAGCTGGAAATGGAATCAGAACAATGCCCCATGTCTCAAAACTTGAATTGTGTTGGAGAGGTTTGAGAAGCATATGGATAAATTCGAGTTAGTGTTCTGACCACCTATCTCACTAAATCTTAACCTCGTAGAACACATTGGGGATGTCATACAGCGGCAGCTCAGAGCTCACTATGTCGATACATCTCGACTTAAAAGTGTCACTGCTTACAAATTTGGTACAACCTATCTCCAGTCATCTACCAAGAACTTGTGGCATCTATGCCCCAGTGAGTTTCAGCTGTTTTGCAGGCCAAAGGTCAAACAATGCATTATGGAGTAGGCGATCATAATGTTTTGGCTTTCCAATGTATATTTATATACTTTTGGTGTGGCCAATTGCAAGCAAAAAGGGAGGTGCAAAACAATATGGTACAGCAGTCCCATATACAAAATTTGAGCTTCTGAGGCTACTCATTTTTTAGTTATGCAAGATACATATACATGTATGTATGTACGTACAGACATCATGGAAAAGATCTCTTCTGAATCCATTTAAATGCATTTTACAATCTGTTTTGAGGAAAGGAGTCCTTTATTTTGTCCATACGTACAGATGTCACTCAAAAAACATCGTTCAAATGGATTCAAGAGTGGCCAAAATGGATATTTTCATTTTCGATTACCCAAAATTTTCTGTGATTACAATACATCCTTTACTTCATACAAGAAAGTAAAAAGGAGTCATTACCTACAGCCTCAAGTTCTTGCAAGCAACCATTCCTTTTGCTCAGCCATCAGAAAATATGACCCAACTTATGACCCAACTATCAAAACATCTTGCTTCAGAGTTGCATGAATTGTATCGTTACTTATATTCAGCTGATCTTCAACCATCCTAAGTATTCACTGACATTCTGCAGAAACTAAACCTTGAATATTTTCAAGCATTTCCTGCAACTTAACTCAAGGTGATCAGCTGATACATGGGTCATACATAATTCAACTTGGTTACAAAACTGCAAATACCAGCCCAAAATGTGTGAACAGTACATTGCAGTATCCATATATGCGTCTTTTTCCCAGCATTTGATTGGTCTCAGTCATAATTTTTCTGAAAGTAAAACAGAACATTGCACACACTTTTTCTCCATTGATCAAATCTCGGAAAATGCTCAAGTGAATGTCACTATAGTATGCTTGCCAGAACATGAATTAATGAGCATGTTTGTGTGCAACTTGTTATTTATTAGTCAGAACTACAGATTCACTTGCAGGTAATGTCATTTGTTGATGCTTTTCCATTTCTTTGAAGCATGCCCAGTTCTGCATTTTTTTATGCACTTTGAAAAATAAACACCTGCTTTCGAAAGGGGGGAGGGAAATTCAATTAAAAATGTAAATAGCTAGTTTTCAGGCTTACTGATTCAATTTTAGTTAATTACTTTTTAGCACATCGAATTTCATGTAACCAGAGTTATAATGCACTCAAAACATTGATTAAAGATTTTTTTGACATATAACATATAATACTGCATGCATTTGCAATATTCAAAATTTAAGATGCTTTAAACTGCTCTTCTTTGAGGTTCGCCTAGACTTAATATCATTGCAATAGCACTACAATTCTTAAGTTACCGCTGATATGTTATAATATTTAAATAACAAAATGCAACAAAAATGAAACAGTAAAACATTGAGTTGTATTGAGTACATATAAAAACTACCATTTTACATGCATGATGTTAATAATTGATGTTCATTTGCAAATTTATACAAGTACATTCAGGAACTTTATTTTATAATCCAGCAATTGAGAGCAATCAGTCCATAAAATAATAGCTCTTCATTTTATGACAGTCATATTTCGCAGTTGCCTAAGTGTAATGCCTTCCTGTTGTTCAATATAGAAGAGCAGTCTGAAGAGCATTGTCTACACAATTTGTATGTGGATTCTTGCGATGATTTTCTATGGGCTTGATTTATAATTCATAGTCATGCTCATATGAATTATAAGAGAAGCATAAACACTTATAAAGTTTACCGCAGATAAATAATGAGCCTTATTTGTTACAACTTTAAGATAGTAGCAAAAGTCTAAGACAATAGCAACAGATAAGTAATTTGACTTACATCAGCTTCAGATCTCTTCAGAATTTCTTCACATTTCTGTGCATCACCATTTGCAGCAGCTTTCACCAGTTCTTCATTAACATCTCCCGAAACATGTGTCTCAAATAATTTCTTAAGAAGAGCACTAAGTCTCTCTGTTAGGGAGAAAAAATAAAAAGTTCCTTAGAAAAGCAATAGATTTAAAATAGAAAACTAATGTTATTACACAAAATTTATAATTTTATTACGCATAAGCCATATCTATCTAGGAATTTAGCATAAAAGGGTGGTTTTGTTTAAATCCTAACAGAAAATATTATGTCATAGATATCTATTAATTTGACATGCTCAATCAAAAATGTTATGTTTTAGCTTTCTTAATAATTTGATCATTGCAATAAATTAATGTATATAACCTGTTTATGTGTATACAAGGGGATACTCAGATCTACTCTAAAACTTGGGATGAAAAGTACAAGATATGGCTGATAAGATAATCTATATCATATACTGCATTGCCTATGCGTAACTTCACAAACCAATTTGACACACTTTTCAAGAGGCAATAGTGCTTCAGTTACGTAGTTAGATTTGTAATTAATTAATTGTGTCCTAATATTATATATTTATAGTGTCATACATACAACTGCTGATAAGAGAAATGATAATTTTACCATATCAATTTACTTCTTGAGTAGACTTATTATTCTCTTTACAAGAGATGGTTTTTAAATTTTCAAATCAATTCCCTGTTTTTCTCATTTGAAAATGGTATGAGCATTAAATTTTACTTTGCAGAAGACAGCCAGAAAAATTGCAAATCTGTAGCAATGAATAAAAAACATTTAGCCAAAACAAAGTTTCCATTTGATAAAAATTAAAAAGATATGTACCTCCACTAGACGTTCCAGGAATTGCTCCATCAGAAGCTACTTTAGTAACTGCAGCAGGATTGTAAGTCCATGATGTACTACAAACTTCTACTTTTAAATCATTATCATGATAGATTTGTTGAACTCTGCCAATTTTCCCCAGAGTCTAAAGTCATAAATAAAATACACATTTACGTTTAAAACAAATCATACATCTCTTAAAAAAAAAAAATATTTCTCGAAAATTTTGTGAAAAATGGTTTATTTGTAGTAGCTTCAAACACATACATACACTACACGGGGTGTATCAGTACAGCGATGACAAACTTTCAGGAGAGATAGAGTACACCTAGATGATGGGAAATCGCATAACAATGCATGGTCAGAAATGCTTTCCTGGCACTGTAGTAATGACACAAAATGCAAAAAAGGAAGGACACAGACAGTGAGACAAAACATGTTTTATTATTTTATTAGAGCAGAAACCTACAAATAAGAAGGGGAAAACAATCATTATTAAAGAAGGTGTTTGGTTTCTCTGGCACATGAAAGTTCTGCCTCACGAATGGAAGATGCATGACGCACGGTTCCTGCATCATGATCTGGGTCGTAATTTCAAACACCTTCTTTGATGACAATTGTTGACTCTTTCTTTTTTCTTTGTTGTACTCCAAATAATAAACATGTTTTCTCCCCCCATTCATGTCCTGTCTTTCTTGACTTCTGTGTCATCACTACTACACCAGGAAAGCGTTTCCAACCATGCACTGCTATGTAATTTCCCATTATCTTAATATACTCTACCTCTCCTGAACTGCTGTACTGATACACCCTGTATATACATATGGGAATATGTGTATGTAATAATCTCATTGGTACATTGATATAACTTATTAGAAAGTTGGTAACAGAAGATGAAACCAATCACTTTTTAGTCATGGCCAAGAAAAACTGTTGCATAGACATGACTGGATGAAAAATCACAACTGATTTTACTGTTAAAATGACATTTTTATTTTGAACAGGAACAATTCTTCATAAACATATTTTTGTTTAATAGGTACAACACTAGGTCTGCTAAACATGTCCCACAATTTCTATATATGCAGCTTACATTTTAGAGAGTAGAAAGAGAAGCTTAGGCAAGAGACATGACTCTCCTAGGCAGCAGGTGAAAACGTGATGCATAATAATTGCAGAAGTATTTATAAGCTCGGAAAGACTTTGTTTTAATCCTCAGCAGCAACTGGGCAAACGTCTACAGCAATGCACATACTGCAAGGAAAATGCAGATGCTTTGAATGGGGTTGTGGTTTAATTGAAAATTTAAATGTCTATTGTCAGTTTGTTCTAATTAAGTTTAGTTTGTTGATAAATTTCCATCACATTTTTTTCTATGTTACATATTTATATCTATTTATGTAATATAAAAACTGGCTTGACAGTTAAAATGTCATTTTTACTTCCAACAGGACCAGTTCTTCATAAATACACTTTTGCTTAATTGATACACTAGAGGTCTAACATGTACCACAATTTCTACGTATGCATTTTACTTTTAGAGGGTAGGAAAAGAAGTTCAGCCAAGAGGCAAAAAAGTTATGCATAATAATTAGAGTAGTATTTATAAGCTCGGAAAGACTTTTAATCCTGAGCAGCGACTGCGCAAAAGTCCACAGCAATGCACATATTTCAAAGGGGGTTGTGTTTTAATTGAAAATTTAAAGGTCTATCATCAATTTGTTTCAATTAAGTTCAGATTGTTAATAAATTTACATCATATTTTTATATCTTACATATTTATATCTATTTATGTAACATAAAAACTCTAAAACTATGCAAATCAAAATGTAGGCACCATATGAATTTTACATAACGCTGGTGAGGTAAATAGCTTTGAAAACTGAAACTCAGCCAGACAATAATAATTTTAGAGCTTCATAAATTAAATAGCTAATCAAATAATAACAAAATCAAAACTCTCTCACTCTGATTAAGATTTCATTCTGAACACATCACACTTTCTGCTTCTCAATCTATCTAGACTGTTGCTGCACTCCTCTCTTCTTACAGCACCAACACAAAAAATGTAACAAGCATGATTAGTGTTCCAAATCATTTGTGGTCGCAAATGTCAATTAAAATAAGAGCAAACATTTAAATCTGTCATGACTGCAAGTTTCTACAGTTTGTGTGCTCCAACATCTATAATCACCTAAATTCCAAATTATTATTATTATATATATATATGTGTGTGTATGTGTGCGTGGGTGGGTGCATGTGTAATAATAATATAAAGAAAATGGGGGCTAACAACTCTCACATACAGCCATTTCACTACATACAGTATTTAAATTTTTCCTTATACATGGATTAGTATGCATCACATGAGATTATTAAATCAGTAAACAACTGTATACAAAAGATTTCAAATATTTAAACCATTAAGCACCAGAATGAGAATTCTTGCTCCCTTGAGATGAAAAGATAATGAAAATAAATTTGCAAACTGAATCTCATTTCTGTGTGTGTCAAAAAAATCATCTCAGGAATGAATTTTTTCCACTAAAGTTTAAAACCTCCATGAGAGATGTATCATATTTGCATCAGCAGTTAATCCTCTTATGCAACAGCATTCCGCTTAGTGCAACTCATCTTAGAGACGGTGTGTTGTTGAAGTAGTACCAACTCTCAAGATGGGATATTTCATGTGGCTTGGTACTAGCTTTAGAAAAAAAATTCATTAAAAATATTTTTGTTATCAACTGTCTTGATTTTTTTGTAATTGTATCTAACAGTAATATAATCATAAATACAGAATATCAAGGAATTCTGAAAACATTTTAATTAAAATCTAAATGCAAAAGAAAATATTTGACTCATTTTGATGAAATGTAAAAAAACTTACTTAAATCTATATCTAAACATATGTAAAAAATAGTAAAATATATTGTCGTGTAGATGAAGGGACCGTACAAATGTACAGGCAAGTACTCAAGTCTAAAGACTTTATTAATTCAAATTGAATGAAGAACTACTTATATACTACAGCTGAGGAGCATGCTGGAACATTCCAGATTCAGAATGTTCTGGAACATAAAGAAAACAGGTTAATAAGAAGGAAATATACATAAAAATCGATTATGAGGCATCTTGCCTTTGATAGGTTTGCTCGGGACCTTCAGCTCTCGAGTCCTGCATCTTCTTCACTAAGCTATGAGGAGCTCAGTCAAAAGGAGCAATTTTCGCTACAATATGATCAAATATTATAACATTAATGATTCAGAAAGGAGACAGTGTGTGATAATCTAGTCACTATCATTTCATTAGTTATGAAACACATTTTGAGGTCGCACTCTTTAATTCCATCCCAGCAGAATAATTAATTCTAAGAATTCCCTTCTTTTTACCACATCTAAAAGAGTTTGTTCATTTTGGATGAAGTTGGGTTTTCTCACATCTTTTGTTCATAGAAATTATATTTTTTAACTATTATGTTCATTAGATTATCGGAAAAAAATAGTGAAAAAACAAATTCCCTTCACATAACTTTGAATTGTTTACTTCTGAAATTACCATAAATTCATAAGGCTTCAATTATTTAACAGAGCAAGTTCATGACAGAGTAGCCACTATTTTGCTGGATTGTGAGGTGAAAGCAAAACAAACTTCTAGTGCAGTCTCCGAGAAAATTTTGGTATCAAAATCACTATTTTCACTAAAATCTAGAGTTTTTGGTCTCAAAATAGTCACTCATGGGCTCAAATGGACACTTACAGGCTTTACAATTCTTCCGTTAAAAACTTCTTTCTCTTAGACATCGCACTATTAGTTTAACTCTCTTACCCATGCAAAAAACTTATGTCAGGTATCTAAAAAGATGGAAACTGAATACAAGCCAGCTTTCCTAAACCCACAACTCCATCTCAACCTTCATACTAAAAAAAATAAAAATAAATAAAGCATCAGAAACTGTTCCACGTTTATATCACGTGAAACTCACAGCGTGTCAGCTGGATTTTGTTTACTTTATATCATCTGCTCGTACATATAAACAAATCATCAGAATCAAGGTACTTCATGGACACAAGGTTAACAATGTATATATTTAAATCAGCTAACTGTAGTGGACACGGAGTGCCATCAAGTGATTTAAAAAAATTCTGAAATAATGTGCATGTTTGAAAGTGCATATATGACATACCCGTCTGGAAGATCAATGCAAGCGACTACTGGTGCATCCCCTGGATGTTAGCAATATTTGGGACTGATGCACATATGACACACCCATCTGCAACATGTTTTTAGTTCAGCAACATGCCGTCACGAAGGGGCTAAATAATATTTCCAGTATTCTCTCAAAATGGATTGTCTAGCATACAGGTAAATTTACAACATACAGTTTGCCTTCACATAATTGCTGATTGAGCTGTAGATAACTCAAAAGAGAGCTGCTAAGCCCTATTACATGTGTTACAATTTGCTACTAAATATAATACAGTAATCATTATAAGGCATCACATTACTTGGTACTAGGATTGGTTCAAGATGTGTATTATGAACTCCACCAGCATTTTACAATTGCTTCCATGGAAATGATAGTACTAAAAACTGGATATTAATATTTGGTCATTGCTACCACAATGTATAAATCTTGTCACCTTCCAACCATTCTTTAAGTATCCTACTACTGAACAACACTACTGATTTGGATAAACAAGTACTAAATACCAATTAAAGTTTTATATGCGTGTATATACACACATACATAAATATATTATATATATGTAATTATATAGATAATACTTTCTTCAGTTATGCATATTACATGTTTGTCACACTCCTTTAAAAAACGTTTTATGCATTGTATGCTTACTTAAAACACTTTTTACTTTTTCAAATCAGAATTTTACTGTAACCTCAAAGTCATTCACTTTAGTTAAAAGAATTATGCTGTAAACAACAAACTTTAAGCATATTACCAAACCATTAAAAAAAATGTGATAAAATTATGTAGTGCTTTCAAACTGAATAAAAATAATCCAAATTGAAATATGCATATAAGAAGGCATTTCAAAGTAAAATATTCATTTTGAAAGTGCTGAGAAGTAAGCAAATTGAATTATGTTTTTAAACCTACCCAAGAACAATAAAAGTGACTTCTCATTTAGATATATGCCAGAAGTTTGCATATGCAAATAAAACTTTAATAGGTATTTAGTACATGTGTGTATATATCTATATAATACTTTCTTCAGTTATGCATATTACATCCTTGTTACACTCCTTTTAAAAAAATGTTATATACATATAGTATATATCTTCATGTGGTTAAATTTATATTACTTATTACTATACTTTAAAAAAAATTTCCATACTAATTATTTCAAATACCTTAAGTTTCTATATTCTATAATAAGCTACATTAAAATTTATAGATGTGACATTCAAAACCTCAAACCCAACAAATCTTGAAAAAGAATCCAGAACTCAAATCTTCGTGATTTTTTCATCATTTCAGTCTTTTAAATACTAAACTAAAAACAACTTGCTATATGATATAATTCAAAATTTACGATTGATAAAGATACGATTTATTGATGTCCTACTGAAGCATTCACTAAACACAAAACTGCAATTTCATGGGTATCCAATGCCAACATCACTTTGTGGTGACAGTGAATGCCTTACCGATACAATTTACCACTTATAAAATGTGCCAAAATTCCTTCGAATAATTAATGCACTATACTTTTGTGGGGTACTGGTTCGTTAATACCTTTCTAAATGATCACTCCAAACAAAAGAAGAAATTAACAATTTATTCTAAAAATTAACTCCATACAGAGCAATAAACAACAACGATGAAAAGCTTAAGCAGTACATGGATAATCTCACAACTGAATAATAATGAAAAATCCAAGATCTCTGAGCAGTATTTATAGCATAATATGACACAGGTCTGGTGTTACATGATCTTCCAGAACTTTCAGGAAAGACTGTGCACCATGGTCCATAAAGACCATATTTCACATTTCACTTCAACTATTTTTACAATATGAATGTTGCTACACTCAGAACAACAAAACAATTCCATATCTGAAACAAACATTTATAATATATATATATTACAAATGTTTATATAATATATATATAATATATACACACATATAATATATATATATATATATATATATATATTATATGTGCGTGTGTGTGTGTAAGATAAAACCAGGATCTCCAAGGCAGCTACTTTTGAGTGAAGATTTCATCTTTTACCTCCCACTTTTCTTTTTCCCGTTTACTTTACTCCCAGATACCAGACACCTCAATTTATTAATTACTTCAATATTTGCTTTAAATATCATCCACAATTATAATCTTAACCCTAATTATAATCTCTATATATTAGTATAGCCATATACATTACGAAGCCCGAGATACAGACGTCCATTATCCAGAATGATCTAAAATATGTACCTCAAAACTACCAACAACACCTTTTTTTAGGATTTTTTTTTTTTTGTGTGTGTGTGTGCTTTATGCATGTGCATTTGATTTCCCCCCCCCCATAATCAACATGCGAAGAGTCCCAATTTCTTAACTTCACTTTGGCACTAAATAAAATACATTATTATTGAAGAAACAATCATTTTAGCATAAATTTGGTGATCAATAATCTGACTCTGTAGCTGCGTATCTGCTTGACATACGTGAAACATTCTATATAGAAACATCACTGATTTTACACCAACTGATATTTTATATCCCTGACACAAACCTGGAGAATCATTATTTATTATATTTGGCTTTCAACACCGCATGTTTATCAGCCCATGACAACTTGTGTAATGACTGACTCAGCAATGCCTAAACAATTGTTTTTATATTAGTAATTGAATAACAAAGCATATGGTAAACTTTTCTCTTGACATCATGCAGTGATTATAGATTTAAGTTAAATGCATTGAGAAATGCTGATGATTCTTTCGATACACTAAAAATAGATTTTGTTAATGATATTCATAGTCCAAATGATTACATTTAGTGCTGTTTGAATTTTGTTTGAACGAGGACAATCAGGTTATTGACGGTAAAAGTTCCAAGTAGAGCAGATGGCTGAGACTATTTCTTCTCCAGTTTAGAAAGCGTTTTCATCAATGAAAGTGTCCCAGATGAGTATAAGGCCAAAATTTTGATTTACCTTTTGGGAAATAAGGCCGCAAATCTACTAACATTGATAAAAGAGGATAAGTATGGGGATTATGAGGAAATAAAGAAAACAGTCCTCAAAGAATTTAAACCATCACCTCAGGTATGCCTGGAGAATTTCAGGAAAGCAAGACGAAGTTCAGAAGAGACCTTTGGCCAGTTTTCTACTAGAGTAAATGCTATGTGGAAAAATTATGTAAAATCAAGGGGGTAACAGACTTTGAAGGTCTTAATCAGTTGGTGGTAGTGGACAAAATCTACCAGACCCTTGATACGGAAACTGTAGTACACATAGGTATAAGGCAGGGACTTGTCAAGGGTCTGGTAGACTTGTGGTTCAAGCCAAGAGAGCTTGGAAAGGAGTGTAACATATTCTTTGCGGCTAAACGGAAGTTTTGCAATGTACATAGGGAAGCTGGTGAAACTAAGATTTTTAATCAGGCAGTAGGTGAGAAACCTAAGGTCGAAGATAGGCGAGAGTGGTAACTATTGTCCTATTGCATTTGCAAGCCAAAAGCTTTCTCAAACTCAGAAAAATTGGGCAAGCATTGAGATGGAAGCTTGGGCAGTCTTATTTGGTCTGAATAAATTTGATAAATGGATCTATGGGGCTGAGGTAGAAATTAAAACTGATCACAGTCCTCTCAGATACTTGAACGAAACTACTTCTCGAAGTCCCAAATTGACGAGGTGGGCTTTGGTATTGCAGAAATGGAATTTGAGGATTAGTCATAGGCCAGGGATCCAGTACCAAAGTGCGGATGCACTCTCACGTCTAGATCGGATATGATATGAGTCATATAATTGTTTTTCTTTTTCCCTTTGCTTTCTGTATGTTTGTAATCATTTATTGTCTGTCTGTTTTGTTTTATTTAATATTATACAAGGTTTGTGTTGTGTAATAGTAGTGTACGGAAAATTTGCCTGACCATTGATTAATGAAATATGTCCCTAAGAAAGGACAAATTTCATTCTGGGCAGGGGCGTGTCACGCATATATTCGGTAAGGCAAAGCTACCAGCATAGCCCTGGCGGAAGAACAGTTAAGCCAATGATCTCTATCTGAAAGTAGAGGGGAAAAACTTGGCAACAGGAAGAAGCATGGTTGATGGGAGAACGGCGGCATGCACGTGTAGAAGAACTCTCACTTATTTTGTTTTTTTCTTGGTTTCTTTGTAACTGGAAGGTAAAATGTATTAGTTGTGCATTCGATGTAATCTTCAAAAAAATACTTTGTGAAGAGATAATTCATATTTCAAGAATAAAAATATAGCTTAGTTTGTTATTGTTAAACATGCGTGAGTGTGCCATTTTATCTTGAGAGGAACGGACAAATAACATTCATAAGTGGATGGAAAACGAACCGACAAAGTAGAACTGATGAAGACTTTGGAATGCCTGAAAGTCTAGGATCATCACAATTTCTAGATGCCATCTTAGTAGATTTAAAATGATGATCTCCTTCATAAGCTCCACAGCCTGTTACAGGTTAAGGCTGTCTCTCCAAGTTTCCTCCACCCGATCCCATTCGACGCAATAACTCTTAATCGTTTAACTCCAATTAACCTTAAATCATTTAAATCTTCTTCAACATCATCTATCCATCTAGTGGGTGGTCTTCCTTTTTGTCTTACTCCCTCAATTCATGAAAAGGTTATCTTTTTGGTTGGAAATGCATCATCATATCTAAACACACGACCCAGCCATCCGATACAGGATGCCTTTACGATTCGCACAATATCAGTTTCAGCATATTTCCTATATTTTCCATTTAGTTCATGACTATGGAGAACCCTCCACATGCCATTTTGTTGCACTTGTCTAAAGATCTTTCTTAGGATTTTCCTTTCAGAAGTTGATATCAGGTCTTTCTCTGCTCTGTTAAGTATCCAATATTCACTTCCATAAAGGGCAACAGGCCTCAATAAAGTTCTATATAAACTTAGATTGGTTTTTACATTGATTAGTTCAGATTCAGTTGTTTTTTAAGGCTGTAATAACATCTGTTAGCCATAAATATTCTATTTTTTATTTCAATTTTTATATCATTGCATCTTGTGATTAATATGGCCAGATATTTAAATTGTTTTATGGTTTCAAAGGTATAACTGTTTACCTTCAAGGGGGATAAATCAACAGTTTTATTGGATACAATCATAAATTTTGTTTTGTCTTCATTAATGATTATGCCCATCTTTCTCGCTGCATTTCCAAGAGAGACAAATGCCTCGACCACAGCTCATTTTGATCGGCCAATGATATCAATATCATCTGTGAAAGCCGACAGTCAAATGGTTCTGTGCAAGATGGTTCCACTTGTGTTTATTCCAGTGTCTCTTATGGCCTTTTCTAGAGCTATACTAAACAACAGGCAAGATAGTGAGTCTCCCTATTTTAATCCTTTCTCAGCATAAAAAGGTTCTGAAAGGTATGTTGAAATTTTTATTCTGCATATCACTTTTTTAACAGTCATCCTTGTGAGGCTTATCAGTTTCTTCGTGATATTAAATTCTAACATCGCTTCAAGTAATTTTTCTCTGTTAGTACTGCCATAGACAGCTTTAAAGTCAATGAATAGGTGGTAGGTATCAATGTTATATTCTTTAGTTCTTTCCAAGATTTGTCTAATAGAATGTAATTGATGAGTTGTTGCTTTTCCTTTCTGGAATCCACACTGGTAATTACCAATAACATTAAAAATATACGTAAGTAATCGTTTATACAGAATAATGGAGATTTTATATGCTGAATTCAGTAAGGTAATTCCTCTGTAATTACAACATTCTTGCATGTCTCCTTTTTTATAAATACAACAAACAAATCCTTCTTCCCACTCAGTGGGAATTTGTTCTTGTGTCCATATATAATAAATTAGATAATGGAGTGCTTTATTTAAATTCGCTTCACTGATATTTAAAAGTTCCGCCTTGATGCCATCCAATCCAGCTGATTTATTAGTATTTAACTTTTTAATTGCCAGTTCAACATCATATAGAGGTGGATTATGCTCCATAACCTCACCTTCACAACTCTTAGTAGGTATCATGTTATAAATAGTTATCTCCTTTTCTCTCTCTACCCAAAAGCAGATCCTTAAAATACTCATGCTAACAAACCAGAACCTCCTCCATGTCTCTGGTGATTTCTCCTTTTTTCCCCCTTACAAGTTATTGTTCTGGGATTAAAATCAGCTCTGATATTATTTATCAGTTGATAAAATTTCCTAACTTCTTTTTGTGTTTTTAAATTTTCAATATCTCTGTAAGTTTCATCCAGGTACGATTGCCTTTTCTTTCTATGAATTCTCTTCTCCTCCCTTCTTAATTCCTTGTACTTTTGCTCTGAATTTCTAGTACAATGTCTTTGAATCATCAGTCTATATGC
Source organism: Stegodyphus mimosarum (assembly GCA_000611955.2). Lineage (NCBI taxonomy): Eukaryota > Metazoa > Arthropoda > Arachnida > Araneae > Eresidae > Stegodyphus > Stegodyphus mimosarum. The sequence continues at coordinate 690,836 of KK113087.1, read as the reverse complement.
CTCATTCTTCCTTTTTGTAATCTCACTGCATTCCAAAATGATGATCTAATATATAGAAAAATCCCAAATCCAGGATCACCAAAGTCCTGACGAGTCCGGATCTCAGACTTTGTACTGTATTAACAAAGGAGATATTGCTCATCTCCTTTATTAAGTTTCTCTGTTATTCAGTGTTTGCTTATAACCACTTGTTCTGTCCTTCCCTGTTTCACAGCATGCCATGCAGATGAAAAAATTTAAACTCTAATTCATTTAGGAATAACTGCATTTTGAATCCCCATAATTTCATTTTTGACTTATACTTCCCTTTCAGCTAGGATATCAGTAACATTTTCTTCCCCCCCCTTTTTTTTTTTTTTTTTTGTTGAGCGACTTCAGCTTTAATTATGATTCAGTTATTTCCGAATGATTTTTATTTTGTACTTTTTAATTTGTTTCATTATTATAGTATTTACATGCTTTGTCACCCTTTTAATCATTTTTCCACTACACATGTTTATTGATACTTCCCATTCTGAAGAGTTTTAAGACTTTTTCAGTTGTTCAAATCAATACATTTATCCCATTTGATAGTTTATCCTATTTTCATGCATTTTTTTAAGTACATTTTCAGAGTTTACTGATAACCCCATATTTTGAAGAAAGTTCTTTATTTTATGTTTTAGTTTTTGTTTTTGACATTTTTGTCTTGTTCAAATTGATATGAAATGATACTATGCAATTGTTTTGAATTATTTGCTTTTATTTTGTTTTTTTGGTCTGAAAATTGCATAGTATCAGAAATGATATAGGTAAAATGAATTATTTTTGTCTGACACGAGCAAAAGTAGTTCAATCTGATGGTTCTAATATTTTGGCCATTTGGCCTAAATACTTCGTGTTTGCTAATGTTCTTATTTTGCTTTTTACTGGTTTTCAACTTTTTCTTTTGCATTTTTGTAATACTTCGGAAGGTATTCAATTATTAGTATTCAATACAATTTAATTACAATATATACATATTAAAAAAACATGGCGCCACAAATACAAAAAATAAACGAACAACTAAATAAATCAGCAGCACACAATATTACAACATTGCAATAAAAAGGATTAATATATTTACAAATATATACAGTAATATGTTCTTGAGAATTATGAAATTCTTTGGTCATCAATAACTATGAAGATAAATAATCTACTATTAATAGGTAATTTTGAGCTGTCAATAGAAACCTGAATTATTATTCAGATACTTTTTGTCAAATTATGTTGATAAAATAAGCTTCTAGACTATTCTTTATGCACATGATTTACAAAATTTCTTTTACATCTTCTTAATAAGCATGGACGCATTTTTAAAAATTGTATTCTTAAATTTGTTTTTCATTTAAAGCAAATTTCGTGTTTCTCTTTATCTAAAAACTTGGTTTCCCTTCTTGCTATTATTTTTATTTGGAGACTTCAATAACCACTTTAGGATTTGGATTTAAATTTGCGCCACCTCTTGTTCTCAAAAATCTTATCGTATATAGATTTTACTGAAAGCCATTTTAAGCAAACAGAAAAATGTTATTAGGTAAAAATATTTAGACAGTACTTTTAGAGCAAACATTATGTAACTTACAGGCAACATAGCCTCAGCCCATTCTCCATGACCTCGCTGCAATATTTTAACACGTTCTAAATCTCGGCAGATCTGAACTAAATCCCCAACAGCAAACTGTTGGTTAGAAGCACCATCGCCTGAAACAGAGGATGAAGCTGTGGTGGTTGTATTCACTTTTGTTAGAACAGCAGGATTAAAAGTCCATCTGGGAAAAGAAATAGAATTAAATTTAAAATGATCAATTATGGGGTGAAATAGTGTTAATATATAACTGCCTGAAACGTCAATTTCAAAAAAGGTCAAATTATTAAATATGCATGAGGAAGTGGTCAGATATAAATCCATTACATGTAATTTGTGACGAGATAAAAAAAAATTCAGTTATAAAGAAACACAAAACCTATTATTATTCAAAATTTTATAAATAAGTTTAACAAAACAGCACTGAAATAAGGATGCACAGTACTGTTCCATTTATTCAATCCCACTTTAAATAACTATTTTTTGCCAAGATTAATTTTTCCCTCATCAAATAAATTTCTTTTACCAGTTCTAGAAAAGTGTAAAATTTGCACACTTGGATGCAATATATTACTTCACTCAGAAAGTAAATATCAACAATTTTTTTAGAAGAAAAACATATCGCCAAGCAGTGTGGTTTAGCACAAATTAACCCTCCAGATGGTCAAGGGTTTTACTCCAAAGTCCTAAATTTCCCCCAAAAAGCTATGACAAAATGGCATTTTTTTTTTATTACGATTCCAAAATCAGCCTCATGCTTTATATTTTGATATTTTTTCTTCCAAAATATATACTAGCTGAATTGTCTGCACATACTTCAAGATGAGTGTCTATGTTTTAAAGGTATCAGAGTGTTTGTGTATTTAAAGGTATCAGTGACAGATACTTTTGAAAGTATATACAGAGATAAGATTGCTTGCATGGTGAAACCATACAATTTTCACCTTGGTTATATGCAAACTCGATTAACTCAATAAGCAGCTTAATTTTTGTAAAGAATGATATAAGTTAATAGTTATTTATCTCTTTTTATCTTGCATTTTGAAAAATGTTAGCTAAATTGCAGACCTGTCTTTAACAGAACAGCATGCAGTGATGTATTTTTAAAATGACAGAATCCAGGCATTTAGAAAAATGCGCATTAAATTAATAAGCATATTATGTAACTGTAAATGGATAAACATTGGTGATGCAACATGAATAGCTATGACAAGTGAATTATTTTTTTTAAATATTTTATACCCATAATTTGTATCTATTAATTATCTAACTAAATAATTGGCAGTCTGCTCATTTCAAAATTCTGCTAGAATGAGTAGTGCAAGTTTGACAGAATTACTGCAGATTTTCATGATTGAGAGGAATTTATATTTCGGTAAGATGTTTTATTTGTTGAGGTTTATGAAAATATGTCAACTTTTATGCCTGAAATATACCCCACATTTTGGCCCCTTTCAAAATCTTAAATAATTTTAAATGTAGTCTTTTGATTTTCAAGTTGATAACAAATAAGATGAGGCTGTTTTCATAATTTTAGATCAGATATTTATTTTCTTCATTAATTTATTTTTCTACCATGAACTGCATTTTTTGCATGTTCAGCTTTCTGGAATTTTTAAGTATCCAGAATTTAGCCTTTCTCAAGTTTTAAACGCACATACAAAGATTTTCTTCATTAAGTGACATGCTTTGAAAATGGAGAATTCAGAATTGAAATAGGCAACATTATAAACAACAGAGGATAACTTTACGAAATAATGGCAAAAATGCCCCCCTTCTCTTCAGAAGTTTCATTAAAATTGGATAATTCAAAGTCCCCGTTTCAATTTTAAATAGAATCATTCAACAGGGTATTTTTGCATAAATTCTAATGGAAAGTAGCATAAAAAATTTTCAAATATAAAAATAGCCAAACAATTATAATACAGATAAAAAAATAATAGGAAAAGATATGAAGTGGAAAAATCTGATACTTCAAAATCATAGGATCTTCTGAAATTCATAAAACTAACATGGAAATTCATGTTCCAATAAAGATGCTGTCCTAATTAGATATTAAGTATTAAAAAATGCAGCTACAGACTTAAACTGCATTTCTGTTAATCCTAAACATGTAGGAAATTCTTCAAAACTAGGCTCAGAATTTCAACATACTGAGTGAGATTTCTACAAACATAAAATCTAATTCCTCATAATTACCCTACAGCTAAAAATTTCTAATTAATACAATATTTATTATGCTTTAGTAAGTTATACACAAAAAGTTCCATACCTTCATGTAAAAAATTTGTAAAGATTATCTGAGATTTTCATGAACTCAGCAGCAAGTTTGTGAATATTATTTTATTCAATATAAAACCACTAACTGTTTAAAGGGGGGTAATGATTTTACAGTTGCACTTTAATTTCAGTCTTATCTTAAGCGCTGAAATGTGATCTGTGTCAGGAAATTTGATTTGATGATCTGTAAAAACATTCCAATGGTTAGAAATGAATTCATATTTCAGGAAGTAAAAATTCTTTAAGATAATGTAAGTTTATTAATGGAATCTGTTTCAAAATCAAAGTCTAATTTAATAGAGAATGTGCAAAACCTAGCAACTATCAGTGTCAATGATAAATAAGCTCATTGCATTTACTTATCAATAATTTCTCACCTCTAAAACTCTTAGAATGTATGGCATGGTAGACATACCACATGCATCTTTATCTGACAAAGAAAACTGCAGATTACAAGCAAGAACTATGAAGTGTAATACCTGTTTCCACTGGGATATGACACCACAATATCAGAATCTTCATCAATACCTACAACAGTTCCTGTTGTTCCAAGGCACTGAAACAGATTGAAATGTTAAAAATGAGAAAAAGATACAGAGAATCTATCACATCATGAAAGGAACAAAATAATAATGAGATGACCTATGGATTGATTCAACTTTTTTAAATTAAAGGTACTTCCTGATTATCTGCACCCCCACTGAAAAGCCACTGAGGATTTTGGAGAGCAATCCTGAACTCACTGGCAATTAATTTTTTTGTCAGGGCAGTGCACTAAGAATTTGAAACAAGAGCAATCTACCTACAAATAAAATGTTTACCCTTTTCCAGAAATTCTTCCTTTTTGCACTGTTATATTTCCCATGCACACAGCTATCTGTTTTTGCTTAAAAAACATAAAAAAAAGTGCACTAACTCAGCAATTAACAATGTCCAACACAGAAATGTGCTATGCATATATCTGGATTGTCCCATAAATGCTTTTTAGTGACATCATGGGTTACTATATAACAGTTTTGGCAATATACTGCTTTGTCTCAAAAATACTTTTTCACAACTTTTCAATGGGAGTGTGACTAATCAGATAGTACCAAATAAAATAACATTTTAAATAGTACTTACTTCAAACATACCATCTGTCCAACCACCATGGCGGTGCTGCAAAGATTGCACTATTTCCAAATCTAAATCAACATTTACATTATCACCAATTTGAAAACCATGAATGCCAGATCTTCCAGGTCCATGTCCTAAAAACACAGAGTTCAAAAATTAGAGAAACAAAATGGGGAAGAAAATAGTTACTTTACAATAAAATCCTAACACTGAAATTATCTCTATCACAATAATTATTTCTCCAGTGCAAATATATGTGTGTATATATGTATATAAACATATGTGGTTGTTTCTAGTGACAACAACTAGTTGTTACTACATATGATTACAATGAAATTCCAAAAGTAAATTTCTTAACATTTTAAATCATTTCTTTTAAATGATTTTTAGACAGCAAATTTCTTAATATTTCATTTTGACAGCTAATCTGCATCTCATTTTCTTCAGCAATTGTTTGTGTAGAACCTTTTTCTAAAAATGCCTGGTAGCAATTTTCAAACAAATTATCCAGAAACACACATATACAAATTGTTGTGTATGCTTATGAAAGAAATTTACTTTTGCAACAACTTCAGTTTCTACTAATTCACATTTTTCCTTGAGAACAATATAGTAATGCTGGAAGAAAGGTGCATACTTAAGAGAGAAAATATAATTGCTTCAGAGAAAGATAAAATTACTTTTAACAGCATATATTTTCATTATAACATAAAGTTTTTGAGTAGCATAATTGTTTTATCTCGTCAAGAGATTTATTATCCCCTTATCATAGTTTGCTCTTTCGGGTAGTATTTTTCTTTCTCAATTTCTTTAATAGCTAGAAATTATCACAATGACCTGAAGTTTTTAAAAACATACAGTAAAGTAAATAATTATACAAATTTAGATATTAAATGCTAAGTAAATATGGCAATTCAGAAGAGGGTTTAAAAGCTTTGGCATCTACAGAGTTAATAAACATTTATCAATTATGAAAAGATTGTACTGATTAATAATATAAGAGAAAAAGTAATTAAAATACAAACCGAAAAAATATTTCTGCTGTTAAAAAATAAAGTCCATCTATTCTTCAGTTACATCTTTTTAAATCTTTTCACTTAGTAAATACATAGAAGATTACATTTATATGAACAGTTCAACAATAGCCATACATGAAGAAAAATGAAAAAATTGTCCCACATGTCAATGCGACATTCTCAGCAGTTTTCAACTTTTTTTTTTTGGCAAATAAAATAATATATCATTTTTTGGTACTTTATTGTAATGAACACACAGCAAGATGATACATAATGTGAATATAACAATGGTTCTGAACCTTTCTGGCCTCATACATCCCTTTCATCATTGTTAGATGGACATCTATTCCCTCCTTTCCAAAAGTCAAAAAATACATATGCATTAAATTAAACTTTGATTATTTTTTAATGTTTTATAAATTAAAGAAGAAAAAATACATAACATATTGATAAAGACCAACAATAAAAGTAGGTTTTTCATATTGACATACATATAAAATACGTGTCCAAAGAATACCATTTAATTTGGACACTAATGTGCAGGCTTAGAAACAGAATGTTTTATTTTCAAATTTACATTGCTATATAACAATAATAATATATTGCACGGCATTCGCCAAAGGCAGTTCTTGACGTCTCAGAGATGTCAATGTCTACAATGGCACACGAAATCAATGATGTCTCCAGGATGTATGTCAAGGGGTTAATAAACTAAAACTAAATATTTAACAGGTAAGTAAAAGGTCGACTGCATTTCCCCTGAAACTATGAAATTCTCTTCTGGTTCAAAACCTCTGGACCATACAATTTTTAGCACTTGACTCATAAAAGAAATTGAAATTGGAAGATAACAAAATAGTGAAGATCCTACTGCAATAGAATCAACAAAAATAAAGTCTCTATAAATGGTATACAGAGTGCATACATAATTTTAGCACTCAGATCATAAAATAAAAAATTTTTAAAAATTAATTTAGAAATGGAGGAGCTTTGTGATTTTTAGCCTTCTCTATGCTTTCATATTCTTCTAATGCTACATATCTCTCAGAATTTTCATACAGCTTTTGAATTTGTCTGTTCAAATTTATCGATTGAATGCTCCTTATTTGCAATATCCTTCTGAATTTCTGAAATGCTCTTGAAATGGTGTTTCTTAAGGTGAGACTTTAGTTAACAGAACAGATAATGTCTGTAAGAAACAAATCCGATAAATCTGGAATATAATTAATAGCACTGCTTCATAATTAACTTTTTCAAAATATCTGCATTGTGCAAAAGAACATTCTCTCAAAACACAAACCAGTTAATCAACCAAAGATTTTTAAGTAATAAGAACAAAGAATTATTTGCAAAAGCTGGCCCATTATTCCTTCGTAGAACGTGGAGTTTATTCTGTCTATTCTTTAGCTTAAAAACCACATTTCATACTGTTATAAATTTTGTATACATGTAAAATTGTAGTAGCTCTTGTATAATGTACCAAGGAATGCCTCAAAAATGCAAAGTTCGGCCAGAAAATAAGATCGCAGGGATAAGTCTATTTGATTGGAAATTTCTCAGTGGCTGGGGAAAACTATATAAGACCGGAGAGCACATCAGTTTTCAGTTTTTAGTTCAAAGTTGACTTTGGTGCACTGAGAGATCTCCGTGTAAGATTTGCTCTTTAGATGCATTTTGCATTATGCTTAACGTTCTTAGTAGCTTGAAGTGGTAATTGCTGATTAAGAACTGTATGAGGACTTTTATGGAAAGTTCCAGAACTGCAGTATTACTTTTGGCAAAATAAATTTTATCAAGCCATCATGCATTCTGTGCGCAATTAATTTATTATGAACCTGAATACATGTAACAATTTTTGGTGTCAGAAGTGGGATTAAATGTAAGTCACAAGAGCGGTGGATGAGCAAGTGAGACAACCTTTGCAGCATTTAAACAAGTGATGAAAGCAGGCCAAGAAAAGATGGAAACACCTCCTGGTAAATGTATATAACTCAGTTCTCTAACATATTAAACAAAAATAGATGCAATTTCAAAGCTAAAGCCTGCCATCTTGCTGCTTTTCTGACAGCAGACGCAGTGGACATCCTTCAAACTCTCCCCAAAAACCAAGCTCTGTCTGGTGCACTAGAGCTGCACTTTGGAGAGAAGTGTTAAAAGGACTTTAACAGGCTTCAGTTAAAATCTCACCAACAGAAGCTCATGGAAACACCCAGGAACTCGCCACAGACGTTGAAAGGCTGTCTCATCTCACTTTTTTGGGCTGCCAAAAGAGAAACAAAGGAAATACTGTCCCTGCAGTATTTCATCGATGACATCTGGGATTCTGAGATACAGAAAAGCAGATGTCAAGGATTTAAAAAGCATTTTAAGGTACATCACGAAATCTGAGGCAGCTCACCAAGCAACTCGTAGAGACTGCCACCCAGTCAAAGCTGCTCAAATCCAGAAGCCAGTAGATCAAGTGAATGCTCATATAAGCGATTTAACCAGACAAGTCATTGCCATCAGAGAGAACAGAAATGACAAGAAACTGATCCTGAAGTGCTGGAGTTGAGGTGGTGAAGGCCACATACTAAGGATCTGCAGAACAACCCAAGGCACAAAAGCTAAGACTGCTCTCAGCAAGAAGGAGGGAAACTAATTAGTGACCAATTCTCAAGGGGTGAAGATTGCCAGACAATAAGAAGCCTCATTTTAAGGCGCTTCATATTTCTGAGTAGTGGCAATAATAGACTTTTCATCATTGGACACATTAGCAGAGTTCCTTGCAATATGATCATTGATACAGGAGTTTATGTTACAATCGTCTGAAAAGATTAGGCTCAGTAACTGGAAGGAAGAATACTCACTCTTCAGACTGCGTCCCAGTATAAAATCGATATCATTGGAAAGTTAAATGTTAACACAATGCCGCCTACCATTATGCGGCTTACGTGGCAGATAGTACAGGCTATTACATACTTGGGTTAGACTTCTAGGAAAATGCAATTTTTTCTTGGATTTTATAAATAAAGAACTGCATTCTGCCTCTGAGGACATAACCATGATTGGAATTAAAGATGAAGGAGTGTAGTACGTCAACTAAACCATAGCTCATGACAATATAACAGTACCAACAAGAACAGAATTTTTATTTCCAAGATCCATAGCTGAAAACAGAAATTTCTGGTAGAACATAGCAAGAATTTTAAGAGTCCAAAAGAAGTACTAGTAGCCTCAACACTGGTAGACTTTCTAAGAGACTGCCATCCTGGTAAGAGTTGCAAAGATCAGTCATAAGGCAAAAGAAAGAGGAAAGAAGAGAGATGGAAGAGTGAAGTGACTGCAGTATATACTACAGTCATATGCATTAAACAAATCAGTAGTCCTCCAGCCTCTGTGTCTTTGCTGAGCCTAATATCACAGTTATTGTAGAATGCACAACTAAGTGATGAAGACAGAAGTTCTGTAAAATATGTCATTAAAAATTTCAAGATGTTTTCTCCCACACATCTTCTGACGTGCATCAAATCAGTTTAGCACAGCATAGACCTGAGATGGGAGATCATCCACAAAGTAATATCGATGATGTCTACAGACTTTTAAACAAAAAGAGGTAGGAACACTTCTAAAGGACACGAAATAAAGCAATGTTATCAAGCCTTCATTATACTAACTATAGGAGATTTGAGAACTTTTCTACCACCACAAGACCCTTTCACAAACTGACAGAGAGCAAGCAAAAGCTCTTGTGGGCAAAAGAATGTGAGAATGCATTTAATAAACTGAAGGGGAATTTAATACCTGTGACAATCCTTATGTGTTCTTAGCTTGACAAACTATTTATTTTTCCTTAATGCAACTACGAGCAATGAGAGTGTTGGTGCTGTTTGGTCCTAAGAAATAAATGGTTAAAAAAGTGTCATAGTATGCTGAAGAAAGTGTTTATCTAAACTGGAAAGGAATTACTGTGTTACCAGAAAAGAGTTGCTTGCCATAGTTAAAGCCATAGAAAGTTTCCACCATGACTTCTACGGAAGAAAATTCCTGCTCTGTATAGATGTATCATTAACCTGGCTCTTTACTGTCAAGAACTGCTAAGGCCAAATAGCCAGACACATACAGAGACTCCAGGAATATGACATCACTATCCATCACCAGAAAGGATTGTCACAAGGAAACTTGGATATCCTGGGACTTCTGCCACAATCCTAGCTAAAGACAACAAATACATGCTTGTTGTCACTGATTACTTTTAATTGGTCTGAAGCATATCTTATCCTTGATCAAAAGGCTGTCACGGTAGCAGAGATAATAATACAGTATTGGATATCCAGAGTTGAAGTGCCTCTTCAATTACATTTTAATCAAGGAAGGAATTTTATCTCGGCTGTAATTAAAGAATTCTGCAAACTACTCTGCATAGACAAAACAAAAGCAATGCCTTTACATCCATATTCAGATGGCATGGTAGAGAGGTTCAACAGAACCTTCATTAATAACCTCCTGCTAATGGTTTCTAAAAACCGACAGGACTGAGAGCAGAAGTTATCGCTATTCTTACTAGCCTATCACAGTGATGTCCATGAGACTACCAGTTATTCCCTATCCCAGATGCCTTTCGGTTCTGACCTTTGTGTGCCTTGTAATCTGTTGTTTGGTCACCCTCCAGATGCAACTTTATCACCTGAGGGCTACATCCAAGATCCCCAGGCATGGTTTGAAGTGATGCACAATTTTGCCTGAGGATGAAACAACTTGGTGATGGAGAAGATGAAGACCTGATATGACATGACAGCTTTAGGACATCAACTCAACGAAGTTGACAATTTGTGTTTAAGGAATCGGATTTGATAAAAAGGATTTTCTCCTAAACTACAACCCGCTTGGGATGGTTCTCATATAGTACTAAACAAGCTGAACAATATTGTAGTTCAGATCCATAAATTATCATAGTCTAAGCCTAAAGTAGTTCATTACAACAGGCTATGTCTTAGTGTGTATTCCCCATAAGATTTAACAGTAAATCAAATACTAAATCGATAAATAATATGTTATTTATTGAAATTATTGTCTTAGTATTTGTAATAACATATTATTTATTGAAATTATTGTTTTAGTATTTGTAATAACATATTATTTATTGAAATTACTGTTTTAGTATTGCATTGATTTTCTTTAGTTGTAAGTAGTTCCTGTCCAGATATTGTACTGCTATCATGCACTTCTTGGGAAGGCAGCAATGTTACAAATTTTTTATATTTGCAAATAATTTTAATGAAATTATAAATAAAATTGTAGATACAAATTCAATCAATTGAAATCAATTACAATAAAACTGTATCTTTGTGTTTCTTTGGAGAAAATAAATTTTATCATGCTATCATCAGTTCTGTGTTCATTCAATCTATTATGAACTTGTACAGATGCACAATACCAGTCAGAAGTAAAACAACTAAATGTTTAATGTGAAAGATGTAAAATAAAAGTAATGACTTCAATCCGACCATAAAACCACATACAAAACACAACACTGCATTATTCTAAATCTTAGTAGGTTGCATAAACCATTTCAGATCTATGAAATAATTTCGAATAGGCTTAATTCAAAACTCTACTGCTTCTTGCTGTACAGCTTTTAAACCACTAATAGCATATACTGCCCATGAATTGAAAATTCCATTTGAACTTCCCCATAGTTCAACTGTGTGTAAACAATGCCACTATTTACTCTTAGAAACCTAGAGCTGGCTCAAAGTTTTATAAATTTACTTCTCAAAAGGTGAAAGTCAAAAGGACAATATAGAAAAATTTCTACTTAAAAAAGAAAAATTACTTTTAAATTATTATAAAATGCAACAACTAAGAATAGGAACAAAAGCATTTGAAATACAAATTTAAAAGAAATAAATGGCAGATTACTTACCCAGTAAAGGCAAATGGTCTTTATATACAGTTCCACCTTTAGCATCATTTACCACTTTTAAATCAGCCTAAAATTACAAAATGTAAATAAAATTCTAGTTGCATAGAAAAATGTATATTTTTACATACAAAAATAATTTTTTAGTGTCTTATTCTTAGACTGATAAATCATATAGTAATGCAAAAACTAGGTGACCAACTAATGTTTAACACCAAACAGACCTATATACTGGCTGAGTGCATTTTTGCTTTATGTCACAATATGTTTTCTATGCTGCATGGTTCAGTTTGACTTCCAAAATATTTAAAAGTTCAAAAACACTGAGGCAGAAGTGATACAGTTTTCACAATTTCCTACGAAATGGAACTGCCAGACAATGGCTCGAAAGCAAGCTGACATGGGCTTTCCCGTAATACTTTTAAAATAAGAATCTGTATTTTTCCACTGCATCTTAAACATGATTAGTTGTCATATCTGGGAGTTAGAAATAAAATGATATAAGAAAACAGAAACAAATAATTTTGTAATAAAATTAATCACCATGAACTTTCTGAACATTACCTTTTAACAACATTTCAGCTTTGTCAAAACTACTTTATAACATTTTTTCATTTTATCATAATATCACAGTCATTTCAGCATTAAAAATGTCATCTGATGTCACATCTTCTTAGTGTTGAATATACAAAATACGATTTGGATAACATTTAGATTACTGATTTAAGAAATCCTGTGAAACCATCTCTATACTAACCATAAAATTCAAGGCACAGTTTTTATGAGATAAAAAGCATATTACGTTTACAGATTCATCCTAAAGCTGAATCTTAGTTATTCAGGATTCAGATAGCTTTGGATTTTCCTGCACCCATAAAAATTGTATAGCAAATTAAATTATGGAAATTAATAAACAGAAGTAATAAATCATTTTACTTAAGAATTAATAAACATGACTGAAATCAGCAGCACATTAGGAGTAAAATTTATTTAAATCAATGCCCCCAAAAGTTGGGCATTCTGATTATCCACACTCAACCCTCTGAAAAGTATCTACAAAGCAACATGCTGTGTTACCAAAATAGACAATTCATGATGTCAACAAAATGTATTTAAGTTGCAATGCCAATTATGCTTATGTGCAGCAGATGAATACCGAATTCCACTGGAGGCCATGTTTGTGCCTTCAAATTCGAAGATTAGCGTTTGTTTTTGTTGTACTGAGTGTAATTGTTTTCCTTGTAAGGAATCATAATGAAAGTAGAGTTTACCAGCTGAAGAAGAAAGCATGGCATTTCTTCAAAAATATGGCAGTTTGGCTAACAATAGAAAATGTGAAAATTCGCATTCCATGAAGATGTATTTAGTAAATAATCCAATTTTACGAATAAAAATTTGTGTACCAATGGCAAATTTTTGCAATTCTCTGATATTTGTTTAAGCGAAAACAGATCACTGTATGCATGAGAAAGTAACTGCATGCACAGTGTGAAATATGTACAATTCCCTCTTTTTTTAAAAAACAAAAACAGATCTCTGTGTACATGGGTAGAACTAACAGTGTTCACAGTGCCATGTTGTGCATGACACTGAATTTCTGCAGCTGTCTAATGTTTCTTGAAAGTTAAAACAGATTGCTGTGTACATGCAAAGAACAATGGAGAAAAAAAGGTAGTTTTACTATGGATGCTTCTTGGATTTTTAAATTTTATTAATTGGTTGCTGTTTTATACAATTCTTAAAGTGCCCTATTTTTGAAAATATCAGTTACTCTTGCACTTTAGCTTGGCAAAAAAATTTTCACCACTGATTGCTGACTTTTCGGGAGAGGAATGCAGATAATCAGAAAGCACCAAATAATATTATTTATCTTGAAAATACAGTAATTCATCAAAATATGCATAAAATAGCCTTTTTTAAATCAAAGGCAACAATTAAAAAATATCTCTATAGTTTACTTTTTGAGAGGGCACACAAAACATACATATTACAACTTACACAATGGAAGACAATGATAAGCATTTTTTTTTTAATTATTACACACAAAATTATCAAATACTTCATGTTTTGTTAAAAACTTTTAAAGCCTAGAACCTAGAAAATGGAGATATCTGGAACTTTTTACATGAAGACATGATTACTGAGGATGTTGAAAAATATTCCACTGTGTATGTTAGCACGAAGGTGAGGGGGCTGAAATAAAAAATCAAGATGCCAAAAAAGCCTAGGATTTTAAAATTTTAGAGGCAAAATCTATATCTTGTTGTTGCTTATTCTTAAAGATCTGATATATGTCAGATAAGCTCCAGAAGTTGTTGACCGCTAAAAAAATCTATAATAATAAGGGAATCAGATGTTAAGTCCCCCTTAGACAGTCCGATGCAGCTCAGAATGTGATTGAAGAAGCTAGATGTGAGATACAAGTGAGGTGGATTTTTCTGCCACTATCAAAGGAAAGATATTTAAGGTGGCCAGAGCAGTGTGGGAGCCCCGGTCACATTTGATTTCCAGCAGAGAGCCAGGGAACGTTCTTGTGTACCAGTGTAAGATGGTGGAATATGTGATATTAAATTGAGGTTGGATCTTTCATTCAAATATAGTTCTTGATGAGTAAGCAAAAAGCCAATGGCCATTTCATTCTTACTACCCTCTTTGGTACTCTTACTCTCACTTCTTTCTATCAGCTATCTCATTATCACCAATGTTAACATGTGATGGGATCCATTAGAGGTGGACATGTGGGTCTGAGAGATCTTCCTCAATTTGAGGAGAATAGATATGCTGGTTCCATCATTTGCGGAGGACCAGCCACTAAGATGTTGTAGAGTACTGCGGCTATCTGATAAAATCCATAGTTCCCAAAAAAACACAATCATAAGACATGATAGCATCAAGCCCTACATTAATCGCAATTAACTCGCTCCTGAAGACAGAGCAAGTGTCAAGGTTGCATTGCTTTATTGTAGTCTCAAGGTGGGGGTTCTTAATATAAATATTGCTGCAGTACAATTTTCTGTACGGCTACCGTTAGTATAGACCTGCACTGCATCTTTAGGAATGTAACTAATAATTTCCAGATCAGCTAAGATGGTCTTCATGGAGAGTTTGCTTGTTTGCAATGGAATTCAGATCAAAGTGGAAGAAAACTCACAGTAGTCCCACTGAGGGATCAATACAGGATTTTAGAGATAGAGGTGCAACCTCTCGGGAGATCAGGTTCTGAGTCTGGCCAAGCTAAAAGGGCTGTATTTCTTGATTCTTTGATTGTTGTGCCATGTGCGCAGATTACACGAAAGAATGATGTTAGATACCATAGATGTATATTTTATTGAAGTACTTAACTAAATTGCTTCTTCTTCTAACATGAAGTGGCTGTAAGTTGGTCTCAAAAGGGGCTATACCAGAAGGGCAGCTATTTCTGAATCCGAGAATAATTCAAGTGACACTCAGTTGTATACATTCTAATTTCTGAAGACTGGTTTCAGACGTACAGGAATAATTTGGTTAGCCACATTCTAGAATAGGTCCATATATAGCGAATTATATATGGTTCTAAAAGTGTTTGCATCAGCTCCCCAATCTCTGCCAGCTAGATATCTGAGGATGTTTAGGAACGTCTACACAGTTGTCACATGCTTTGTTACATAAAGTAATTATTTCAGAAAACTTTAGATCATTCCTTCTTTTGCTGTATAATAACCGTACTTATAAATTTTGAACATTTTTTTTTAAATCTTTTTCTTCTTTTAAATCTTGAAAGTCATTACAGTTTTTCTATTTTCAGTCTTTGAAGTGCAAAAACGTGCAAAACAAATACTGCATGATTCTCAAAACTTTTTAAAAGTATTTAATTAACTTATACTACACCTGATTCTCTCCTTTAAACTTTGGCCATTTTTGAAATATTTCAAGCACATACAACCAAAACCCCTACACTGTAAGCCAGCTAATGTTTTTCACAAATTTTTGCATTAGTCTTATGAAACGCATAACAAAATTTAATGCATACTTGCTTTTTTATACATCATTCACTGTGACATGCAATAAAATTATTATAATAGAAATATTAATCTGAATCCCCTTCCCGCAGATAGAAAGCCCTCAAGAAGCCATTTTTGTTGCAGCATTCAATGTACTTGCAATTCGTTCTGACCTTTCTAATGGCACTAAAGTCTTCCCATTTCAGCTTATTTTCATTTTAGAAAAGGGAAAGAAGTTGCAGGGAACTAAATCTGAATAGTAAAGAAAGATATTGACATGTACATATTATTGGATGCCAAAAATTGCTGTGTGACAGTCATTCATGGTATATATTTCACAACAACCCTTCCCATATTCAGGGACAACTCTAAAATTTGCTCGAGCATGTGCCAAAAATTCACAAATATCATCATCTTCCTGGAATATTAAGATGATTCATGCATTTCTGCAAATTTCTCTGACATTTTACTAGTTAAATGAGGTTACTAGTTTTCACTGTCATCATCAGAGTTAAAAGAACATTCACAGAAGAAAGATGATAGTTTAAATGTGGCAGTCTAATTTAAAAGAGTATAATGAGCATTATCTAACTTATTAATTATAAAACATAGTTTTACCCAAAAATTAGCCACCACTTAAATTTTAGAGTAAATTTTTAGAAATAAAAATGTATATGAATAATTATTTTGTATTGTAATAATTTAGATAAAAAGAATCACAGTTTTATTACCTTTTCTTCAGGATTTCATAAAGTAATAATCCTGTTAACTGTGGCCAAGGTAAAGAAAAGCTAGTCTTATATTGTTACCTATCTGTTTTCAGGCACAAAGTACAATAGATGCAGGCCTAAACGGAAATCCCTCTTACACATGACTATCGTAATTAGTCATATATGAATTTATATACATCATTATTACTATGCTGCATGATGTGGTTTATTTTGTATTTAAACAGATGTAATTATTACATATAGTATGCTAATTAAACTCCTTCCACTCATTTAGCAATTTCATTTATCAAAACACTCTAAGACTCAAGACTTTGTATCAAATCAAAATACTCTAAGGCTCAAATTTTAGAACAAAAATATAGCAAAAAATTAACATCTTACTTTTGAGTAAACAAGTTTCTTTCTATTTCCCAAAACTTTTTCGTAACACCTCTTAAAAATGATAAATTATTATTTTCAAAGTTGTTGATTCTGTAGATAAAATGCTAGCTTGAGTTAAAAATTCTACTACCTTCAAAAAAGATAAAAATAAGGCATAATTCTAGAAAATAAAAATCTAATGAAGAAACATACCATGCCTTCAAATCCAACACGATATAAATTTTTTGCTCCATTATCCCACATGACATACGCAGCACTGCGAGGACTTGCAGCACTCCAATCTTGTATTTCAGTTACTTTACCTCGCCGACCATTACCTCCATCTTGATCTTCCCATTGCCAATCAACACCACGAACAACTCTGGCACCAGGAAAAATACCACGGATAGCAATCTTTTTGCTTTTTCGTCTTGGATCTGCCAAGACCCTTGAAAAAATAAGACGGCCAAAAATAAGAGTAATTTATGAGTAACAACTAATAGAAAAAGTACTTAAAATGATAACATAGCATTCAGTTCTATATAACATTCAGTTTCTCCAGGGCTGTTAAAAGGCATTTAATAGAGAAAAATCCAGTCTGCATCTCACTTCTGAAAAGCTTTAACATAACTCAAAATCATATAAGCTGTACTCTGAATGTATTTTTAGCACTTTCTTCTTTACTTACCTATGCAGCAGTTGAGAGGATATTCTTTTACATTCTCAAAAAAAAAAAAAAAAAGAGAGAGAGAGAGAGAGAGAGAGAAACATAATGGCCTGTATTTTTAAGCTTTAACAAAAATATGAGTACAGCTACTGTTTTGAAATAAATCCAATTAGGAACTTTCTATACTTTCAGATATGATAAAAACACATGCTCTTGCAGTAATACTTAATTAAACTTTTACCAGAAATTCCAACCATTTCAATAGAAACAACAATGAACTACAGTTGGAGCTTTCCATATAAAATAAGTTATGAAAAATACACTTAAACTAGTAAAAAATTTGTCTTACATGCAGGAAAAAAGGCTTTACAACAGATTTATTTTAAATTTTAATATTTATCATCATATAGTGGCATAAGTAAACAAATTCAGCTGAAACATCATTAATTTATAAAGGCAGGTGTTGGACACACATATTTATTACAGACTCTGTTAGGATATTTATTACGTAAAAGGAACAGTTTTCTTTCTTAAACTGCAGCTCCCTGATGAACCATATAAATAAACTTATGCTTTTCGACAATTTGTCATTAAAACAGTGCACAAGTTAACCTAAACAGAAAACCTTAACACATTAATACAAATCGATGAAATACTATATTAAATGAAGCTGTGTTAAAAATTATATAAATACTACAGTTAATCAATACACGTATTTTTCACCATCTTTTTTAATATTTCTCTTTTATTATACGGAAATACATAAGAAAGTTATGTACTTTCTTAAGTACACACTAACTGCTGCTAATTAAAATCACTTGCATTCCAAACATATATGAGTTTATTAAGGGCGATTTTATATTGAAACTTGAGATAATGGTTATAAACTTATCTAGTAAAATAATAATTAAAAATTAATCCAGTAACTAACCCTAAAATGATACTTAAAATTTAACGTTAAAATTAAGAATTACACAATTTTGAAATTTATTCTTTAAATTTTCACACTTATGGACTCGAAATTTTAAAACTGTATGAACAACTGCTCTGTCCACATTTGTTTTGCTGTGTTCATCAAGAGTTTTTAAATTGTATTCTCAATTTCATAAAACTGCTAGTATCTTTTTTGATCAGCATTTTTTAGTGCAAGAGTTTTCCTTAGAAATTGCAGTTGGCTTTTATAAATTTGGTTAATGTTGGCATGTCATCACTTTCATTGTCAATTTCTGCAGTTCATTTAACACTTTCTATAATATCATAATCAGATTTTACACATACAGTCATTATTTGACACACACTCTAAAAATGAATCTTCACAACTTTTCTGATGTCTAAAATATTAACTGTAGTTTTCAATTCCTACGAGGCTTCTTCTACATAAAATTTTCAATTCCTACAAGGCTTCTTCTACATAAAAGCCACATATTTTAAAACAGTTTTAACTGTATTTTAAGAAATCATTTCCCTCTTTTGACTATTAATATGCATACAAAGGTATCTTAGTTATCTCCTTCAAAATGCTTACATTTTTACAAAATTTAATTCTGTTTATAATTTTCTGAACATCTTTTTCTGTAATGGTATTTGAAAGCTCTATAACCCTGGTCTAAAGGTAGAATGTTAGAACTGTATTTACAAAAAAGAGACTGATTATTTATTTATTTTTTTAAATTTTTTCCAAGACAGAAATCACAGCTGTGTGTGGTCAACATTTATCTAATTAATAAAGATACTTTTTAATTTTTCAGTTCGCTATACCATCATAAAGAATCCATAAAAGTACTATTTATCATCTCTGTGTTCTTGTTGCTATGGTAACCTAGAGGTCAATTCTTAACTTCTTTTAAACATCAAGGTTTTTTTAGCTTCCGTGAATTACCAATGCTGTCTTTCTTAATTCTTGATCCATTTTGTACATAAATAATACAGTAATCCTTTCCTTCAATTTATTAAACTATTTACTATTTCACTTTGTGTATTCTATTAATGTTTTGTAACACAATCCACTTTCATCTCTATCATAAATTTGTTTCTATGTCTATCATAAATATCATATATCTATATATCTCTATCACAAATATTTCCTATCTCTATCATAAACCTATTCATACAGCAGCTCAGGTATGTCTACTTCTCATTCATATGATGATATGTCTCTTCCTTCTTGTCATGCAGTTTCTGATGCACAATGTTATTTTTTTATTTCCAGCATGGGAGCCATCTGTCAATCAGTACAAAATTTAGTGAATCAAACATCTTTTACAATGAAAAGATCTCCGTAAATATTTTTTTGTTTTGTTTTGTATTTTTGTTTCTTACCTTGAAACCATCCTAAGAAAGCATTTATGATATCTTTAGATTTTTAATTTTTTTGGCACTATCTTGAGATTTTTCATTTTTTGGTGCTACCTTTGTAAGGTTTTAGTTAAACTAACAAAGTTTTATTTTAATTTAAATCTTTCTATCTCTTCTCATGTTTCAGCTTCCCATCAGAAGAAGCGCACGTTTTCAGCTTATGCTAATTTTGAAGTGGAGCCAATGACTATTTAAACCAGAGGTAGAAACCTCTCAGTGTAAAGAGAGCTTTTAGTCTCAGATCACGGTCATTCTGTTCGACGTTCGCCTGACCAGCTAGCAGCTAAATTCTCAGCCATAGTGCTTACTACGTGATTGCTTATTGAAATAAATCCAAGTGCGCTAGTATTAGTAATTCTTGCTACGCACCATTTAGTTAGAGGCCAACTCTGCGAAGAGCTCTGTGAGCAAAGATCAATTAAATTTCTATTTAGCTTTTAATTTAAATTTATCTGACTGTTCATTTAGACCCAAGTGTGGTCTTTACTTTCTGTATCCCTCCCAAGTTGGGAAGTGGTTGCGAATAATATTGATTTAATAAAAGAGGATTTTAAATCTCTTCCAAGTGCAGTTATTCTACCACATATACCATAGTATCTACAACCAGAACATAGCTGCATTCAGCTCCCTGTTCCAGATCAGGACTTAAGGACTTTAAGAAATTACTTTAAGATGTTTGCCAAGAACATGCACAGAACACTCAGTCCTGACACCTTGAGATACTTGCACTTTTTATCAATTCTTCATCTATCATAATTCCTTTTTAGTTCATCAATTATAATTCTTTGTTTAAATAAGTTAGCTTTTCTGTCTTTTTTGCATTACCTCGAGACATCTGCATTTTTTGTCAGCTTTTCATCAATGATTATTCTTTATTAGTTCTTCATAAATTATAATTATTTGCTTAAAAAGTTTCACAATGTAGTCTATTCAATTCCCAATTTAAACGCAGTTTTTCTGCAGCTGCACTTAACCAAGAACATCAAAATTTTTTAACAATTTATTCTTTTCTTTCAGGTCATTGTTAATGACTGATAATGTTAGGAAACATTTCATGAGGGCTTTTTTTTTGGGGGGGGGGACTCTTTGTGAAAATAATGTGTATATCCCAAACAGAGATTTTGAACATGGAAGTCTTATAAGATGCAATGCAAAAATTGTACTTGCATCTTCTATTACTGGTATTTGTGAAGAAACACTCTCCTATTACCTAGTAATCGAGAAGAAACACTAACTCATTTACAGTGCTTCTAAAGGACTATTTATGTTAACCTTAAGACAAAAAAATTCTGCTCTTTTGAGCTATAGTGCGGACAAAGAACTCTAAAAAAGTGTTGTACAGGATTGGGGGCTTCAATAAAACAGTCAATGCTGTTCCACTTTATTGAAGAGCCAAACAACTGGATAAATATGCCACGGTTTACAATACGTTACATGGATGAACTACAAACAGATTTGGTAGCAACAAGTAGGATATTCTGACGCTGAATAATTATTCTTTTGTCAATCTGAGTTTTTATAAGTGGCAGAGTTAAGTTTAAGAAATAGTGGTTTTTTTCATTGATTAACATACATTTGTTTTTGTTGCTGGATATTAGAATGTAATAAACAGTTGATTTACTAAGAGATGGATATTATACTAGCAAAACTAGCAAAATTAAACTTCTCTTTTTTTCTTAATCTTTTTTGGTATCAAAAATTATTTAAAACAGTTTGGAAACTTCCACATAATCTACTACACAACTTTGAAACTTTTTAATATCTAAACATCCTTTTAGTTCTTGCAACTGATTTCTGAAACTAATGCCAAGAAATATTTCAATCTTCAATACCATTGCTTCAGTTACTTCCCTCTCCTAATCTTCAAGGTTTTTTATAGTGCAAAAAGATTTCAATTGGCTGGCAAGAAAATATGGAACTGATCAAGTATATTCTGCCATGAAATATACTTGATCTAGAAATGTAAGTCCAATTATCCTAATAGATGTGAAGCAAATTATTGTCTGAAACAATGACAATGTCATGAGAAGGTTAAAAATAACCTTTTTATTTAAACAGAATTTAGAAAAGAAAGGCACTCTCTGAAGATGCAATATGACCACAACTCACAATGATACCAATAAACAGAACATACAAAATTCATTCAAATGTTCTAAAGTAGCCAAGGATTACATAATTACTATAATAACAAAAGCTGGTTCATTACTCTACCAAAGCATCAGAATTAAAATGTTGGCAGTGAGAAAACGCAAAGCCAAATAATCACAGTTATCAGAACTGGCAGGAAACTAACAAGTAGCATGCATGCGATGCCGGAAACATCTCTGCCTAAAATTTCAAAATCTCCGTTTAAGTAATGTATGTTCATTTGCATTCTGAAGAAGAATACGGAAAGAAGTTATAGTAAAGTCTGAAATTATAAATAACTGGACAAATGGGTGTCAAAAGGAATCATCCTACAGGATGGGGATTTTGTGTTGCTAAGACTAATTTTAGAAGAAAAAAAATCACACAAAAAAGTTCAAGTCCTGATATCATAATTTTTGGCATCATGTTAGATTATTACTAAGCTATCGCATACATTGTAACTAGCATTTAATAATCTTTTTCCTTTATTTTACATGAAAATATATAAAAAAAATCGTTTACTTTGATAAATAATTTTCAGCTCTATTCATATTATTTCGAAGTTTTAACTGACAAAGTACATTAATAAGTTTAACTGAAAAAACTAGTTACAAGATGATGTAACAAAATCTTTAACGGGAAGTGGAAGGCAGTCACTCAGTGAGCTCAGTCTCCAACTACATGTCCATATCAGAATCACTAGAAATATCTTTAACTCTTTAGGAAATGAACCATCACTTTCATACATGTCACTAACAGTTCATTTAAAATGCAAGTATATCCTTCCTTTGATTAATAACACTTGCTTGCCATAATAAACTGAAATCAAGGCCCTTCTGAAGTAAAATGGGAAGTGTGCGAAATATAAGAAATAAAAGCAACACAAAGCATAACAGAACCCCACACAAAAAACCTTAAAAGACCCTACAGAGTAGAGAAAAAATAATAATAAAAAAAAAAGATTTGATGGGATATCAGAAACATAAATTCTTACATCACATGGCAAATTAAAGAGCTGAGCTCTCTTTGTTTAAATTATGCTTTTCATCCTCCAACAGCTAACACCAAAGCTTGGGAGAAAGTGATCAAACTGAAGGTCAGGATCCTAAAACTACACTGACAAACTAAAACATTACGGTCATCTCCACATTTTTCACTTAACTTGTTTGGATGATGTGAAGGGCTCATGATTAAGTGGGAATGGTATTTTAACTGCTGTTGGAAAAAGTAAAGAATCTTTCTTGCATTTATTTTTGAAAGTGATGGGAAAGGCTGTTAATCTATGGAAATTTGAGAGAGGGCAGATTGTAATGGCTTAAGACTAGGAATAAGTATCTCCGAAACAGCATGACTGGTAGATTGTTCACGATCTGCCGTTGTTAGTATTTAAGCAAACTACAGGACAGTGAAACCGGCAGTAGATGCTAAGTTGTTGGATGTCTACATGTCATCAAAGAAAACAAACGTCAGAGGTTATCCTATTTGGTACAGCAAAACCGGCACCAGATAGTGTCTCAGGGGACAGCCCAATACAATGCAGGTTGCAAATGTTTCAAAACACACAGTTCAGCGGACACTGTTGGATATAGGACTGTGCAGCAGACATTCCATTCATTTGCTCTTGTTGACCAATGTCATTGGTCCCAATGTTGACCTATGTCATTGACCATTGGTTGACCAATGTCATTGGTACAGTGAACCCAGAAACCTCGACACTGGACTATGGATAAGTGGAAGACGGTTGCCTAGTCTAATGAATCATGATTTCTCATTCATCACGTCAATTGTCGTGTCAGGGTGTGCTGTCTTCCAAGCCAACAGTTGCCTCCCCATACAGCAAATCATACACAGACTGGTGGTGGTAATATTATGCTTTGGGGAATGTTCTCATAGGCAACTCTGGGACCCTTAGTTGTGGTAGGGCACAGCAGAAAAGCTGCTGACTATCTGAACATAACTGCGGATCAGTTGCACTCTTACATGGCATCTACCTTCCCAACCAGAATTGAAATCTTCCAGGAGGATAATGCTTATGTTGCAAAGCTCAAACTACATTGGAGTGGTTTGAGTAAGTCCAATTAATGTCCTGGCCACCTAACTTGCCATATCTTAAGCCGATACAGCACATATGGAATGTCATGAAGCAGCAGCTCTGACCTCAGATCACCATCTCAGAATATTTCGACTTTGTCTGACCATTGCTTAGACATTTGATACAACCTGTCTCTAGTCTTCAACCAAGAACTTGTCGCATCCATGCCATTATGAGCCAAAGGTTACACAACACATTATTGAGTAGGTGGTCATAATGTTTTGGCTCTTCAGTGTATGTTCAGTTCAACAGTAATGGATAGAGGATGGCATCTACTGGTCTTTAAAAATAATTCAGCTTAAAATGCACATACGCACCACTTATCCCCTTAGCACATTCTCCAGTGATGCATGAGAGGGACGTTTGTAGGAAACGCATATATGGGACGCTCGTCCAGAAAGAGTTAACTCTTCCACCTTAGCCCCATACCTACCAAACAGGTCTGCTTTTAATTTTGCCCTATCTTTCCCCACTGGAAATGCTTTCATAAGTGTGATTTAAAATACTTCAAATGTAAAATTTTCACTGCTAGGTTCACCCAACAAAAACAAAATTACGAATGCCTTTGTACCAGCTGTGTTTGAAGCACAGAAGTCAATATGATGACATTCTGCCCTTCGGCAACTTGATAAAGTAAAAAGTGAGTCCCTAACTGCTCCAAAAATGTCACTACTGAACTTTGGTCATTAAATATATTTGTGGGTTTCATTGACACTTGTGTCGTGTTTATGATGAACCCAAAGCTTTCCAGCAGACTTTCTGTTGCTGGTGGAGCTTGTAGTCTTGGGGAGGTCAGACTAAATGTTGCCTTATCTTGTGCTATGGCAAACGTAAAGACTAACACAGATAAAGTGAATTATTGCTATATCTGAGGAAAAAAAATGACAAAGCCATGAAAAAGTTAAAAATATCTTTTTAACTAAAGAGAATTTGGAACACAAAAGATGCTTGGTTGTGCTACAATATAACTACACCTCGTGGTGATACAAATAAACAGAACAGTCAAAATTAATTCAAATGTTTGATAATAGTCAAGGACTATACAATTAATTACTATTCTAGATGCTGGCTCACTACCCTACCAGAAAGTCAGAATTAAAATGTCAGCAGCGAGAAAACGCAAGGCTAAAATAATTACAACTATCAAATCTGGCAGAAAACTAAGATGTAATTTGCATACAATGCCAGAAACACACAATGTCTTAAAAATCCTAAAACAATAATTTAAATTCTGGCTACTTTGGGGAGGAATATGGAAAGGGGATGGTATAATAAAGGCTGAAATTATAAATAACTGGTTAATTTACATAAAATTCCCTAAAAATTTTCAAATAAATTTTTGAGACTGATAAGGCTATTGTCAATAAAATGCAATTATGACTGCAATGCAGAGTAAATGTTGATTCTTTCAACCGCACACAAGACAGGAACAAAGAACCAGCTTCTCTTGCTCTCGACGAAAACAACTATTTTATACTGTAACAGTGAACTAACAAAATGACTTCAGTTTTATTCAACTTACACGCACAAAAATTTGGATAGCTTTAATAAATCTTGTTTATTATTAACTAAGGATCAATAGATGTGCAGAATGAAAATTACGGGATTAGCCACTAGTAAATTTATATGGTTATATTAAAAATGAAGTAAAGTTCATTGTCAACATCCTTTTTCCATGAAGAATACTTAAAAAATGAAATTTGGAATAAATTCCATATGTTTAACATGTTAAATATTAGGCTTTTTTTACTTTTTTTTTAAATGTTCTGATGAGGAGGATGAATTTGAATCTTAGCTTAACCAGACTACCTCATGAGGCTATTTTGAACTCTTGTATTGTTGTTACATACACACCTAAAGTGCCTTATCACCACCACGGCTCACAAGGCCAGGGCCCAAGATTCATCCTATACTTCTCCACAGTCCTAATTTCGCTCAAATAGAAGCAAGGGAGCCACTGAAAAAGTGCTTTGGCTAAGCCAAATAAAAACTAAGTTTATAACAGAAAAAAAAAATCCACTGCTTGCTCTTGTAAAGAAAATGATGCAGACTACAACCCATAATATACCACAAATTCTTCCAAGTTGTTATTACAGTGAAGGGCAAAACTATGGGGACTTTTTGTAACTTATGTAAAGCATTAAAACAATTGTAACATTTTCAGATGACCAAATTTGTATTTCAGTATAAAACACACAATTCACTAACATTTAATGTTTACATGTTATGAAGTCTCTACTTAAAAAATAAAATACATACCTTTCACTTCCAGGGGTTGTAATCCTAAAAAATCTGTGTCTTAAATGATGCTTATCTCCATGATAGCATATGGAACACAAATCATAGTTTGTACATTCTGCACATTTCCAACGGATGCCAAATATAGGCTGCTGTCGACAAGTGTCACACATCGTCCCTTCATGTCTGATGCCTAATATTCAGATACATATGTCAAAAAATTTAAAATATTATACTCAAACTGCATTCGATAGAAAAATCTAAGGATTTATTAAAACGAACATGTGATTAATTGCTGAACCTTATGAACAAAATCTACAAATGCAAAATAAATAAAAGTAAATTAGAAAATGTAAATGGCTAACAGTTAAAAACCTTTTATAAAACTTTCGATTTCCTATGATTATATTGCTGACAATCTAAGCCATTTATTGAATGGCTATGAAATTAGTAGCAAAAATATAAAATTCATACATAAATTTGAAACAGAATTATTTCTGATTTATATATTCCTGAATTTGCAACAATATATGTACCAGCATATTATAAGTCATCTTGTATTTTTAGAATTTGATATAAATAGCTATAAAATAAAGAAAATTTATACAATTTTTGTTGAATCTGTTGATGGGCCTTATGTATAGAATGATTCAAGAGAATGCATCATAATTAATATTATTGGGACCCTCTTTAAATAATATTTAGTCAACATTATAGAGATAAGTTTTTGTTTTAATAATATTTTGTTGGTATTCTTTTAATAGTTTTTGCTGTATTTTTATATCTTATTTAGGATTAGACAGCATAAGTTTTAATCTATACCAATCTATTCAAGGTTGTATTAAAAGTATAATATTTGTGTGTAAGAAAAATTGGATTGAAAGTGAAATAATAAAGAAAAAAGTTCTATTCTGAATTATTTTGATATTATAGTGGTATGTGAATCAGACTTGTAATTATTCCAGTAACTTGGGATTTCAATTTAAGATATTCCTAAATTTCAAACAACACATGCACCACTATATTATACATCGGCTTGTTTTCATAGAAAATTTAATATAAAGTTATAAAATAAAGAAAATGTATACAGTTTTTTTTTAATCTGTTGTATGGCAAATACATACAGGAGGATCCAGGGGAGTAATAGTTAAGGAAGATGAGCTTTCTGTATATAGATAGATGGCTGTTAGGCCACATTATAAGACTTTCTCCTGGAGTTGATGGTAACAGAAATTCCAGTAGCAAGAGGCATCATTAAATATGGAATTACAAAAATTCGAATATTAAGCTTGGAGACAAAAAGTTAAAATAAATGTTTCTTAGTGATAAGATGTATTAAAAATTACTCTTCCTTTTTCTTGAAGCCAAAATATTTAGTAAGGGGGTACTCGAGTATTAGTCGCTACATCCAGATACATTGCCAAAAATATGGCCCTTGAATTTGACTTTTGTAAACATTGCAGCAATTCTAGAAGTTGCTCTCAATTCTTCCATAAAAAGATAATTTTTTTAATTTCCTTTTCTTATTAACATTCCCTTCTTCCTCCAGAATTAAGGGAAATTGTGATTTTTTTTTTCTTTTTTAATTTCAATATTAACTTTATATGAATTAAAACACATCAAATGCATATCTGCGAAGTGGCCTTTTGGGGAAGAAGTAATTCTGAGTAAAATTGTTGCAATACATGTGTTAATACTGCATTAATTTTTAGTACATTGAGCATCACTATTTACTAGGTTTATCCAGAAATAAAAAACAAGCAATTCATTATTTCGAGGCTTATGGTATTTTAAAAGGGAATCACAAGTACGTTTAACATGTTATTGTTTCGTATTTCAGATCTCATGCGATGAAACTATGCATGATAGAAGATAAATGTAATAAAATGCAATGCAAAAGCCAACAATTTAATTTAGTAAGTAGAGTACCTTTAGCCTTAAGATACATGCTAGGCTATGCAAAATGCAACACCATAACGAAAAAGATATCAAAGCCATATTTACTGGACAAATAATATAAAGTACATGGATGTGAACTGATTAAAATTACAGTCCTGTTCAACTTGAGCAGCACAATTAAATCAGTATTTTGCGTAGCGACCACAGTTGACATCTTCTACAATATGCCTTGGGATTAAAAAATAGAAACCACGGATGTGCCTATGAGATATTTCAATCCAAGCTTTTCCATGACTTCATATAGCATAGCCACTACAGTGTACGCTGTGCATTACACCAGTCATAAACATTAAGGTGAGATATGGTGTGTGACAGACAATATATTTAGAGAACAAGGAGGCTAAAACAACAGAGTGATTTGGTGGGCAAAGACAAACTGGTGCATGTGGCATATCCCGCAATCATACACTCACGTTTGTGAAAATTGCAACACCATGAAGGACTTACGCGAGTGAGCTGAAATTTTCAGGAAATGCAAAGTAGCGCATGATATGCAAATGATTAGAATTGCAAATCCGTAGCGCATGCGTATGCTGAGCAGCGCCCTCTGAACGGCTGATGGATCCGAATAAATAGACGGCTGTAGCGAGGCGTGTATGGTTATCGGTGGTTATCTGCTAGTGGTAAACGTTAACTCAATCTGTACTTATGCCTCGTCGACGAAAGAGAGCGAGATTTGAACAACTTACAGAGTTTGAACGAGGGAGAATCATCGGCCTTCGTGAAGCTGGATTGTCGTATCGTGCAGTAGCCTCTCGTGTGCAGCGTAACAGCAGCACAGTGATGCGCGTTTGGAAGCAGTGGACGGACGAGTGTCGGACAACTCGGAAATCCGGGAGTGGACCCCGAAATGTGACGTCAGCTCGCGATGATAGACACCTGGTCCGCATGGCGCGGACGGACCGTACAGCTTCCTCTAGACAATTGGCAGCACTGTGGTCAATAGCTACAGGTGTTTCATTGTGTGCTTCATCAATTCGTAGACGTCTGCTGCAGTGTGGACTGCGCGCACGGACTCCTTTATACAGGATCCCCCTAACGCACGACCATCGCCGCCTGCGGCTACAATGGGCCAATCAGCATAGAGACTGGCGTGCTGATTGGCAGCATGTCGTGTTTTCTGACGAATCCCGCTTTAATTTGTGGTACCATGATGGCCGCATTCGTGTCAGACGCTATGCCGGTGAACGCCACCTTCCGGAGTGCATTATCGAACGCCACAGTGGACGAACACCCGGAGTTATGGTCTGGGGCGCCATAGCATATCATAGACGATCTCAATTGCTACGAATTGTGGGCAATCTGAACAGCAACCGGTATATCCGTGAAGTTCTACAGCCCGAAGCTGTTCCCTTCCTTCAAAGCTTGCCAGGCGCTGTATTTCAACAGGACAATGCCCGCCCTCATACTGCTCGGATTGTTAAATCCTTCTTTGCAGCGCAGCAGGTACAGCTTCTTCCTTGGCCTGCGTGTTCCCCGGATATGTCGCCAATTGAACATGTGTGGGATGTCATTGGTCGGCGTCTTGCTCGTGATCCTCGTCCTGTTGCGTCTGCAGACGAACTTTGGGTACGCGTACAAACGATATGGAATGCTCTTCCTCAGTCAGACATTCAAACTTTGTTTGACTCCATGCCACATCGTGTAGCAGCACTTATTGCGGCGCGTGGTCGCCACACAAAATACTGATTCTGATCTCTTGTTCTTGTTTGTTTGCTTTGAACATTTAATCATTTATTTGTACCACTACCACTCAACTGTGTATTAAATTGCATTCAATTATGACGATTCCTTCTTGGTGTTGCAATTTTCACAAACGTGAGTGTACATTGTCTGGATGAATTTGACTGCATCAAGCCTTGAAAGCTCAAGAAGGACAAAAGGCTCCAAGATTTTAAAGACACAGCAGTGACCAGAGTGTGTCAATAATATATTCTGAAATCAGGCAAGTCCAGGAGTAAAATCCCCCCCGTGTCCCTAAACTATAACTCCAGATAACAGACAGTATAGCAAAATATAATGCAAAAATCATCATGTTTATCCCTTTGGTGCATCAGACTCAAATATGACCTTTGCAATATTGTAGGCAGAACTGAGATTCATCTCAAAAGACAATGTCAAAGCATTTGTTTGTCCATGTCTGACATTTTATACACCACTGCAGCCACATATAATTATAGATGTGGCATAGAATACTGGTGGTCAAAACAGCTGAAGCCTTGCAAAAGGTCTTCTTCTTTGCTAGCAGCATCAAATGGTAAATGCTAACACATGTTGATGTGTAACAGACATTCTTGCACATTTTGAGATATTCTTGAGATTGCTGTGAAATTTGTCATTGAAATGCACACAGCAGGCTTGTCATCTCATTTCATGCTGTGTCGAGGTTGATGCAATCATTCCTGCGATCTGCTCCATCTCTCCTCCTCCCACTGATTCTATATTCACATTATTGTGGTTTGCTTTTGTCCAACATGAACACCAATTTCTTGTAGGATAATCTGCAATATCTACCATCCACAAATCTTTCTTTATCAAATACAGAAATTTGCTCAAATGACTGTCATATTTTTCAATAAGGTATTTTTCCCATGTAAAGAAACAGTGGGAAAATATGCAATTCTAGTTTAAAGCCTATTGTTCTTCCCTTTAATAGTGCTTCTATGTAGCATTATTGGTTTATTATCAAGAAGATTCAACATAATGATAATCTAAATATTCCCTTTTTTGGCATTTGTGGCCTTAAAACAAAATAATTATTTAATCATTATGGGGAGACTAAAAGTAATGTACAATACCTCATAATACGAGGTAGGATTCAAAA
Organism: Stegodyphus mimosarum; assembly: GCA_000611955.2. NCBI lineage: Eukaryota > Metazoa > Arthropoda > Arachnida > Araneae > Eresidae > Stegodyphus > Stegodyphus mimosarum. Next base: position 659,580 of record KK113087.1, on the reverse strand, counting down.
GTTCCCAGACTGAGTCTATAATGTAAAAAAATATTGTGAATTAAATTTCAAAAACACATCCTCCTTCGAAATAAGACCCTTGTGCAACAACACACTTTTGCCAGTGCCTCACCATCGAAGCACGTCTGGAATCCATTTTTGACCATGTCCTTTAATTCTGCATGTGATGCACATTTAATTTCATCTGAAGATTGAAATCGACGACCCTGCAAGCATCTTACAAGTTCAGGCAATAGGAAGAAACTGCAAGTACAAAATCAGGTGAGTAAGGAGGATGAGGCAAAACAATTGCTTTCATTTTCGCAAGAAAGTCATTGACGAGTAGGGATCGGCGAGCAGGAGCATTGTCACGCAACAACATCCACAACTGCTGTAACAGCTTTAGATATTGTTGCAATAATAATCTTAAACTTTTAAAATAGTTGAATTTGAAATATATCTGTTAATAAATGGCAATGTTTGAAACGCCAACACGAGGGCTGCGTGCGGTTCTCGCACGAAGTAAGATAATGATTTTTAATTTAAAAAAGAGATAGAATACGTTTTGGCTGTTAATGTTTGATGTTATCTTTTCTTCGACTTATATGTTGCAGTTATGAAATTGATCTATTAAAAAAAGTTTGCTGTGTTCCAATGGAGTTTGCTTTAATTACAAAACAAGCATTACAGTCTTAATTATTTTTGGAGGCACCGACGAGATAGAATAATCGTGCGTGCTTTTGAAATGAAAGCACATCTCCTGGAAAGCAAGGTATAGCATTTCTTTATTCCCAATTTCAAACGATATTATAAAGTTATTTGAACGAATTTTGATTTTAAACACTGCAGAAAAGCATACGAAAATGTGTTTTGCATCGTTGCAAATTTTAGTATAACTGTGCAAAAGTTTTCTGTGTTCTAAACTCAGTTTACTATTCCTTACTTAGTTTGAAGTGTCCATCATTGGACTTAGTCTGAAGTGTCCATCATTGGACTTAGTTTGAAGTGTCCATCATTGGACTTCGATAGTTTGAAGTGTTCATCATTGAACTTTAATACTCAAGTTTATCTTGCATTTTTACATATATATTTGAGTCGTAAATTATTGTATGTTATTTTATGGTGCATCACTGCATATCAACTGA
>KK113087.1:635492-654327 GCA_000611955.2 Stegodyphus mimosarum | reverse complement strand
AAAAAAAAAAAAAAAAAGACTTGAACTTCGAAAACGACATTTCTTTGTTCAGAGTGCGTTCTTCAGGGATAAATTCCACATGTACAATGCCCTGGCTATTGAAGAACAACTCTAGCATGACCTTTCCTTTGGAACAATCTTGGCAGAATTTCTGCTTCCGTGGAGATCGTGGTGATTTCCACATTGCCGACGCTCTCTTGCTTTGCGGGTCGTACAAAAAACAACATTTCTCATCTCGAGTAACAATTCTGCCAAGTAAGGAAGGATCTTTGTTAACAGCCGAGATAAGTCTGCCCCCATTTCCATTCAACTGCCCTTTTTGTCTACGTTTAACATGCGGGGAACGATGTGTTGACACACCCTATGCAGTTAAGATCCTTAGACAGTATCTGCTGACATGTGGCCTTTGATATCCCAACTGATTCTGCTATTTGGCAAATTGTTTGCTGCCTGTTTGCACGTACTGCCGCAGACACCTTTTTTATGTTTTCATCGGTGCACAAAGTCATGGGACAGCCACAGCGTTCGTCTTCAGCACTTTCCCTGCCTTCTCTGAAACGACGATGCCACTCAAGAGCTTGCGTTCTTGATAAAGTTTCACTTCCGTACACATGCTTCAGCATTTCGAAAGTCTCCGTAGCCCTCTTTCCCAAGCGAACACAAAATTTGATATTGATTCTCAGTTCAATTGATGACATCTGTTTCTATCGCCAGTTACTAAATGCACCTGCCTACAAAAAATGCTGTCACCATGAGATTTCACCCACATGATTTGGTATACACCACTTTTAGAAAAGGGGAAGAATGTAGTAACACAAAAATGTTCTCGTAGTCGCACTAAGCATCCTTTTATCACTTAAACAATTGAATATATTCAAATTTCCCCCTTCCAGTTGTTCATCTGTTGTAAAACCACTCAAGTAGACCTCACCATTCCAAATGATTTTTGCCTTCTCTGAAAGTGGTTGCTGTTGAGAATATGGCAATTGGTGAAATTTAGCAACAATGTTTATTGGACTAAAACATTTTTAAAATGGACAGTATGTTCTCAGAAATACTGCCTAACTTCAAATTAGCAAATGAATTTAATATAACTAGACACATATATAAGGAGCATTCAAATGAAAGTGATTCGAGGTGTATATCCATGAGATATGTAGCTACAGAAATGAGACAGATAGGAACAGCAATACTTAATGATTGAAATGCATACGTTTGTTAAAAAAAAAAAAAACACCCATTGCATTAAGGCAGGTGTTCCATTGCTTGTGAAGGCATACTTGCCAACCTCCGACACTCAAAAATCGGGACAATTTTTTTAGAAATCGGGAGATTTATTTTCAATGACCAAAAGATTTTTAAATGAAAAAAATATATTTTTTAATAATGAATTAACTTCAAATCGTCACTAATTAATATCTGAAAGTTCAGTTACTAATTCTTCAATGCAAACAGTACATTCGGCATTAATAACTTTTTGGTCTTTTGTTTCCGTAGAAAAAATTAACTTTTTGTTTTTATCAGTACCACTCATGTTGTCCTTGTTTTTGTTCATGAATATGTTTGAGAACAGTGGCCCTTCAACCGCACGAAATCGAAAAATCGCAATGCCCAACGATACATATCGCAAATTCATTAATTTCCTTGAGGAAATATTAGAAGGAAAGTCATCTGTGTACGATTTTTGAAAAGCACCTGAGTATTTTATCTTTTTCGCAGACATAACTAATACGAAATACTGTAATTTCTTAAGCTATTTCTCGAAAGCATGTACGTTCACACAGGTTAGCGACAAGATGAACGAAATACCAACCTCGATCTAGCTTTGTGCTCATTGGCTAATATGTGCCAGGTGACATTCGATGCTCATTGAAGAAATGGAACATAACGTTTTCGGACACGTGCTCTCACTCAAAAAGCAGAAGTGCGCCATAATTTCTCACTGGTGAAATTACTTTGGTTTTCTATGCAGTCTAGAGAAAAACAAGGTGCTTTCAGGCACCCCATTTTTCGCTTAGCAAACTATAAATATGGGACAAGCTAAGGACAACAGGGCAGATGAGTTTATTACATTTACCATTAATTCCTTTTGATTTTTTGCCCCAAATGCACTTTAGCCCACTGCTTGGCGGCGATTGTTTTTGAATGAGCAATAAACGCGCCAACATGGCTGACTGGGTATTTTGAAGCTACGGAAACATGTAGTTTTCGCGCATGCGTATTTCCTATTTTATAAAGAACGGTTTTATTGGTAATGTGAGATGACGTAGCGGTTTATTCGAAATTCTTACGTGTTAATTTAAGTAGTTATTTCAGTTGTCGTTGTATTCTTTGAATGCGGTGTTTTTGTGTTGAGTGTTTGCTATTTTCGTACCTTATATTTCGCTAAATACCGAGTCGGTATGGATTTAGCTGTGATGCTGAGAGAGGTGAGTGAATGTACATGTACATTTATTACTTTATTGGAAGTGCAAGTTGCTTAATTTTTATATTTTGTTGCCTTTTATTGAAATAATTTGGCTCAGCTGAAGAACAGAACGCTGGTATCGTTTGCAATTTATTTTATTTTGTTGATTTGTGCACATTGCCTACATTGTGCAATTCGCTGATTTTTTTTTTAAGTTAAAACGGAACGCTGTGCACATGGCATTTTCTTGTAATTTATTTTCGTTATTTTAGCTTATTTTGTTGATTTGTGTACGTTGCCTACATTGTGCAATTCGCTGAAGTTTTTTTTAAGTTTAAAAGGAACGCTGTGCACATGGCATTTTCTTGTAATTTATTTTCGTTATTCTAGCTTATTTTGTTTATTTGTGTACGTTGCCTACATTGTGCAATTCTCAGATTTTTTTTTTAAGTTAAAACGGAACGGTGTGTACATGGTATCGTTTGTAATTTTAATGCCCTTTTAAAAAAAATTCCTTCTTTCTGGGATGCCATTTTGGTTACGTTTTCGCGGAGCGTGTCGGGAAGGTTATGTAATGGCATAAAATGTGTAAGTATTACAACATAAAATGTAAATAATTAATTTAAAGGTAACTGACAAATATTTTAATGATCGTAATGTTCGTTTTGCATATTATTTTATTATATTTTTGTGGCAACAGTTTCCATACTAATTTATGGTTAGAATTCTATGTTTTGTTTACAATAGGTTTTCGCGGAGCGTGTCGGGAAGGTTGCAATTAATTGCAAAGGCGTTTCTGCGAAACGCGCCGAATTGGCGATTTTCAAAACATTGCCAAGCAGTGGGCTAAAGCGCATTTTCACCGATTTTTTTTACTGGAATGTCATTAAGTCTATTTTCTAATGAGTTTATTACTACAGATAACTGTTCCAATGTATTTTTTATTATTCTTTCGTTTTTTTCATAAACTCTGCAATTATGATTAATATTTCATTTGCATTTAAAACACCAGTATCAGGTATATTAGGTGACAACGCAAACCTACAGCCAGCAATGAGGGAAATTTCGCAATAGTCAAATCCATCCCTGTCTATATATACCATTTAAACAGAAATAATATATGCAGAATATAGCGTCATCTTCCAAAACTGAGATGACACCAAATAAGCTAGAAATACAAAAGTAATGGGCTTGATGATGATGCATTAAATCACTCAAGATTCAAAAATGGGAGTTACATGACCTTTGCATAGGAGAGAGAGAAAGAATGAGAATCAAGTAATAGTCCTTTTAATGAGTGGATATGGAAAATTGCATTCTGAATAAAAATTAATGTTAGCTTCTGGAAATGCTAACTGGTGAATTTTGCAAATAAGGATATTTTCAAAAAATGAAGTCAAGAAGGAAAGCTGATTTTTAGTATTGAAGATATATAACTAAGATAGATTTAAATTTGGAATATGCATAGTTTTGAATGTGTTACTTTCAATGTTTACACATGATAATGTCATTATTTCATATAAAATTCTAAGAATTGTAATTATTTCATATAAAATGCAAGAAGTCATTCCATAAAGCTGAAATATGTTTTATTCTGGATGCTAATTTAGATACTATGTCATTCAAACCCTTGCTGAACGTGGGAGGTTATAAGAAAGTATCTACAAATTAAACAAACATAATTATTGTAATTCAAAAAAAGGAAACAAATTTTAATTGAAAGGATTTTCTATTACTGCTGAATTAAATAGATATATGACATTTTTTTTTTTTTTTATTTTTATTTTTGGTGATTTTTTGCTTGGGACAATGTCTGGCACAACTCATTAAACATTTTGCAGCAAGGAATGCAAAATTTTTTACCACCACTTATAAAGTATTCTCCTCTTTCTTCATTCAGGTCAATCTCCATTACAAAATCAGACAGTTCTTGTGCCTCTTTTAACAACTTCTATATAACCTTTAACTTTTTTTATATGTTAAACCTATAACTCTTCTTATATGTTAAAGGCTCTTTATCTTCTTCATTATTGCTCCTTCTACCATCGGTTGGTATTTTTAGATTATCCAATTCTTCATTTGTCATTTCAAGACCATCATTTTCAACTAATTCTTTTATTTCTCCTTCTTCCATACCTGAAAATTCTTTCCCAACTATTACATTTGCAATTTGTACACTTTCAACTGATGGAACTCCTTTAAAATTGTTAAAAACTTCTGGCCAGTAGTGATGCCATTAAGTATTCATAGTAGATGAATTCACTTGTTCACATGCAAATTTAATTATTTCCATACAGTGTCTCATGTTGAACTGCTTCCAAAATGTCATTTGTCTGTCATGTTTTCTTCCATCTAACGCTTTATTTACAGACATGTAAACATATCCGACATAATAGGATCTGAATGTTTTTATCATTCTTTGATTCATTGGTTGGTTAACTGGTTTATTTGATTATGACAAAGCATTAGAGAGTTATCTGCCTAAGGGAGAGGGATGCCTTTATGGAAGTCTTTCTAAGGAAAACTGGCTCGAGTATAAGTTACACATGGGAAAAAACATGAAAATGTTAACGCAGCCAACCCGTTCGACTACCAGTGTTCGGTGAAAATGCGCTTTAGCCCACTGCTTGGCGATGTTTTGAAAATCGCCAGTTCGGCGCGGTTCTGCGAAACGTCTTTGCAATTGCAACCTTCCCGACACGCTCCGTGAAAACCTATTGTAAACAAAACATAGAATTCTAAAGCATAAATTAGTATGGAAACTGTTGCCACAAAAAGATAATAAAATAATATGCAAAACGAACATTATGATCATTAAAATATTTGTCAGTTAGGTTTAAATTAACTATTTACATTTTATGTTGTAATACTTACACATTTTATGCCGCTACATAACCTTCCCGACACGCTCCGCGAAAACGTAACCAAAATGGCATCGAAGAAAGAAGGAATTTTTTTTTTAAAAAGGCATTAAAATTACAAACGATACCATGTACACACTGTTCCGTTTTAACTTAAAAAAAAATCTGCGAATTTCACAATGTAGGCAACGTACACAAATGAACAAAATAAGCTAAAATAACGAAAATAAATTACAAGAAAATACCATGTGCACAGCGTTCCTTTTAAACTTAAAAAAAACTTCAGCGAATTGCACAATGTAGGCAGCGTACAAACAGTCAGCCATGTTGGCGCGTTTATTGCTCATTCAAAAACAATCGCCGCCAAGCAGTGGGCTAAAGCACATTCCAACCCCAATGTTCCACAACTTTACCACTTCGCTGCGGGTGGGCTGTTTGGATTAAAGGAGGGGTGTTCAGTGGAAGGAATACATTTTGAATACAATGTTACAGGGGCTCCAATACTGTGTATTACAGCATTATCAAAAGTTAGAAAAGATTATCAAGAGTTAGCTCGGGTTTCCCCTCGGGTTCCTCCTGTTTAATAACTGGTTTAAAAATAAATTTTTAAACTAGTCATTAAACAGGAATATCACAACATGGCCAATGCTCTGCAGTGCACCACATATGAATGAAATTCTCATTTTAGACAAATTAAATAGAGACAATTTAGATAATGCATATATGCAAAATCACATTCGGCAAGGATTTATTGTGTTACATCACCATTTATATCCAACCAATCACTGTGACAACATTTATGCCTTCCTGGCCCGATACCGAGAGCAGAAATTTTTTAAGATCTGGCTAATGAGAAAAGCTTGATTAAAACAATGTGCTTGCTGCTAAAACTGTGCAAGATTCTAGCCAAATTAAAGTTACTTTGTTGGCTAGATCTTTACTTGAACTGTAAAGCAACTATTCGTTAAGTTCAGCTGTATCAATATCAACACATAGGGAAGGGTAAAAAAACCCTTTTATTGAACTCAAGAACAGTATTTACAATTTGAATTTCTGGTGCTTACAGAGCCTATCCAATACTTTTGGCAGCAACTCAAACTAGAAACATAAAATTAAAACTAAACCTAAGTTGAATAATCAGCTGAATAAGCACAAAGGTATTTTAAAACGTAGTTGGCTCTAGGCCCTACCACCGATGCAGAATAACCAGGAATTAATCTACATGGACATACAACAGGAAGCTTAAGTAGCAGAGAAGCAACGTGGGTGAAAGGCAGAACATGCTCTGTCTAAAGTAACTCTCTAACACCGGCTTAAATAGTAGCTTTCTACCCTACCTTGCATAATGCACAAAACTGAAATTTCATTCTGGCAAGAAAGCAAAAGCAATAGGAAAGGTTGCTTCCACAATAAAATTAACTGTTATTGAAATTAAAACACCACAACTGATTTGCTCTTTTTTATTTCCTACCATTCAGTTCTTTGTCAGCAATTAAAACTTTTGCACATCAAAAACTACCTTTAACCTGTGTGCTAATTTCAATTAGCCACACATTTATGTATTTATTGCATAAAATAAAGACTAGGCTATATTTTTATTTTGTAAAGGAAAAAATTGTTTCAAACTTCTTTCATTAACCAAAGAAAAAAAAAAGCACTTATTTAAGGTCTTTCGAAAAAAAATAAAGTTTTTGCAAAGATATATTGTGTAACACATCTATACATATGTTATATATCATTCATAATCAAAAGTTCATAAATGGAATGGACCTGTACAGTGATTTTAATATTTCTAGAAAGTAATCTTCACAGAAAGATAGAAGAAAATACAAAGATACTCTAGAAGATACAAAGAAAGTATCTTCTTTGCTAAAAACATAACTGGCCACACAAATAGAGAAAAGATACAAAAATTTAAAAAGTTACAACTTGAATTGTTTTATCAAGATTCAGGCAACTTAAAAAGAAAACATAAAATAATCATGTTAATGGGAAATCACAATGTAGAAATTGCGACAAAAAATACTGAGTTGATCAAATAATAGCTCTTCACATAAACAACATCTGATGTCATTTGATGAAATTCTAAATGAAGTAATTATTATAGAAAACAAATGAATATTTTAGGCATCCTTTTCGAACATATGCGGAACGATTAAACGCACTTGATAATATTATGCATTGAGAAAAGCATTGTTAAAAAAAATTATTTTACCATTATTATTAATGATATGAGAATGAAATAAAAACACATATTTAAATATATTAAATTTAATGTTCTTTATTTTTGTAATTATTACCCTTTTTCATGAAAAGATATCATGCATTTTTAGCATTTGGGATCTCGTTACAGAGGAAACCAATGTAGCACATTCAGAAGAGGATACAACAATTTTAAAGCTTGCATATACACTTTTTATGCCAAGAATGCACACACAGTATTTGTGGCATGATTTACTTCAAAATTTCTCTTCTAGTCTATTCTTTTTGCAATGTAAAGATCAAACTTGTTCATTTCATCTACAGTAATGTCAAAATTGACTGATTGTGAAGTGAAAGCATGATGAATTCAACAAAACTGAGTCTTAAAATTAACTAATTAACTGACTAATACTTTCCTTTCATTTTTGCACAAGTGGACTTAAAATAGAAGTTTAAAGGAACAGTTAAATGTATTTAAATACATAACAATTAAAAAAAATTTTATACATCAAAATAAAATATGACTGCATTATAATTAATTAAAAACCCATAATGAAGTCTACAGTGCAATGATGGAATGTACTATGCATAATATTTATATCATCTGGATTTACTAAAAATCTATCATCTGGATTTACTAGAAATTTAGACTAACCGGTAGGAGCACTTTCCACAATTCTAAGATCATAAGCTCCGGAACATCTGTAGTTTGCAGCTGTCCCATTGTCCCAAACAACCACTACTTCTTCAGGAGATTCAAAGTTTCTTACAGTGCCCAGGTGCCCCTCACCTCCGTCTTGTTTTCCCCATTTCCAATCGGGTCCTCTCATCACTCGAGCTCCAACACCTTCCATCGTATTCATTCGGCTGCCACGATAATTACTCGTATTTTCACTGTCCATAGTATTAAAAAAATTAAAAAGAAAGGGGATTACAACACACACTTCACCTGCATTACATGGAATTTAAACTATGACGAGCCAGCACACCAGACACACTCGAAAACAGAAACAGACAGGAAGTCATCCACAGGAAGCAGACGAGATTTTGCGAGATATCGTTACGATAAAGATACCATATTTGGCTGTAACTCCTCCTTTACTAAAGCAAAATACTTGCGAAAAGCAATTGAACTGATTCGAATCTAAGTCAAGAATTTGGCGATAATACTGACAGTCTTCGCCAAATGCGACAATACTGAAAACATATGTTTAGTACTCGCTGTGAATAATGTTTACGTTTTGTGTGAGTGTGTTTATCTTGAGCTTTATTAATTTTATGAATTTTTTTTAAGTTCAAATTTTTTATCATTTTAAAGTAATGGGTATTTACATTAATCAGCTTGCAATTCCAAGAAAATGACAAGTACATCAAGAAAAATTCATTCCCGCCGTCGTTTAGCAGCTCTTACCTTTCTTTCCAATATATCTCTGGATGGGACTCATCGTGATACAAATCTTGCAGAACTGAATTTTAATTTGCATTTTAAAAGAACGCGATCTGTCCCTGTTGATCGTTTGGAATTCACAACCAAAGAGAACTGTGCGAGACCGGCGAATACTATTGAATGCAAGGTGAAAAATGTGGTGGAAAATTCGAATGTTACCAAAACTTTGGAGTTGGGAGAAAGAAAATTATTTAGAAGAGAATCTCAGGATAAAATTCTCGAAAATTTTTATCGTTTAGATGACCAAGGGCAGTCAAAAAGTAAAGATAGGTAAGATGTTATTTTATCAAATAATATAGGTCGAAAATCAAAACAGTATATACTGTGGATTACAAAAGTGTTCGTACCTTACGGAGTTTCAGTAAAATATTGCTTTATTCATTAATGATATAATAATGTTAATTTAAATAATTAATTTTAAATTAACATGAATGTATTAAAACTTTTTTTTGGAAAATCAATAATAAAAAAGTAACAGAAACGTTACCTCACAAAAGTCTTCATACACTTTAAAGAAATTTGCACATATCAGTAAATATTGTAGTATTTTGTAGTATATACTGCAGTATTTATGAAAGATTTCAAACGTCTAGATATAAAGTTCACCAGTTTTTGTCACCCTATGTAATCCAGCTGATCCAAGTTCTCGTCGAACAGTTTTAAGTGAAACTGAAGTAGAAAATTTTTCAGTAAATTCTGTAGAAATCTTTAAAACACTCAAACATGAATCTTTCACAGATTTTCTAACTATAAATCTCTCATCACGTAATGTTCAGTCCTCTTTGCTGAACATCCCCTTCTTACTTTATTTTGGATCTTCATTTTATGACTTACTGCACCATAGTATGGGATAAATTTACTGATTTAGCGATATAACGAATCGAATTTCCATCCTTATGATAGAAAATTATCAATTTTTGAATGCTGTTTGTTGTTTCATTACGAGTTTGAGCCATCTTTAAACATTAAATAAAATATTATGAAGTAAGCAAGCAAAAAATAAAGCCAAACAATTTTAAAAAGCAAAAATTTAAAAAAAAGTAGTAGGCGATAGTTTTATTTATGAAATTTTATGAAAATGTTTCAGTGTATGATGACTTTTGTGGCGTGTTTTATCTATGCCTCCTTACATTTTCAATTTTAGAAAAAGAAAATAAGACCGTATTAAAAATTAAAAAGTTTAGTTTTTTTCAAAGTCACATGGAGATGATATGAAAAAATATTGCACTGTATATTCGAATTCGGTTCCGGGTTACAGTGCTTTTTCTTCAAATTCTTAAAGTATGCAAGCACTTTTGCGAGACACTGTATATACATTGGCTCACGTTTGTTTTCAGACACTTGTATTTGTTTTTAAATTTATTTGTATAGATCTTTAATTTAAGTTATTAATTTAGTTTTACTAAAAAAATTATAATTTATTTGTGTTAAATACTGAAATATCGACTCTACATTTTTTTCCTGAAATATTATTTATTTTCTTTTTCAAAACCTGCTTATTGTAAAAAAAATGTTGAAATATTGTTTGCAACAAATAATTTCTTCCAAAAATGTTGATCAAAAATGTTCCTGATAATAATTTGGATACTCGAAAGTTTGGTTGAGATATTTCGGAAGATGGTGTGTCTTGTCATATTTTTTTGTTTTAAATAAAAGTACATATTAAGAATTATTGCCTCCATTTAGAAATTTCTACTTGTTTAGCAAAATATATTAACAGTTCCATATCTAAAGTGAATATGGAAAGACACTGCAAATTAGCAATAACTGTTTGAAATTTAAGTATTCATGACATTGATTCATTCATTTATGAATTAAGTATTCATGACATTAATGATGATAAAAGTATTGAAAATGATCAAAAAATCCTTGATGCTAAGCATTCAACTATCTTTGATGCATTAAAATGATGGAAGTGTTCAAAATGTGGTAAAGTTTGGACCACTTTTCAGGTTAACACAAAGGCGTCAGAGATTTATCCCTTGAAAAATCAAACAAAACCTAAAAAATAGTATTATAAAACCTGTAGTGGATAAAAACAGCTTGTAATAAAAGTTAATCCTTCAACTATTAGGAAGGCACATGGATATAGTAGGCGATGAGCAAGAACAAAATTCTTCGTCCCCCCCCCAAAAAAAATTTCTTTTAGTGTTCATAAAATTCATTGTGACCAAACATTTATCATAATGAAATAATGTTATATTTGTAGATGAGTTGAAGTTGAATGTGTTTGGAGAGACAAGTTACTGAAGCCAAATGAAGAACTGAATCTGAAAACCTCATTGACTTCTCTTAGAGGTGTATGCATAATGGTTTGGGTATATTATGCTGCCTGATGGGAAATTTACTTTTTATAGAAAATATGGATTAGTATAAATATATAAATATTCTTAATGAAAAACTGAAAGCGTCTACAAGAAAACTTGAAATACAAAATATATTCAAGTTCTATCAGGATAACAATCATAAATTTTCAGCCATGAGTGGTTTCTTGTGATAATTATACAACTGATCTAAAGTTATCAAAATTCTTCCTTTTTTCTTTTTCTTTTTTTTTTAAGTTAAATCCTCTTGAACATACATGAAATGAGTTGAGAGAAAATTATAAGTAAATATGATACTTCTTCGAAAGCTCTATTAATAGCAAATTTTATGAAGAAACGGCTATCTTCTGTTATCAGGATCAGATTCAGAAATATATGTATGATGTATGTGCTCATCTATGCATGTGTATATATGTACATACATACGTCATATGTAAACATATGCATACATTTCTGAATCCGATTCCAATGAGTACCAAACGGGTCTTGGGAATTTTCATGTCAAAAAAAATTAGGTAGATCTATGCCAGGGTACATAGTGTAATTTTTCATGCACTTGGGCATAATATACCTAAAAAAATATTAAATCTAAAACATATTTAAAAAAAAGGATAAATGGCATGTTATTTTCATGTTTTTGTTAAGTATAAACTGTTTATTCAAGGTGTCTGAATACTTATGCGAGTTCATTTTCAGAACTTTTTGAATAAACTTTTTTTTTAACTAAAACTGTTTCAAATAACTTTTACAAAAAGAGAAGATTCTAAAAAAAATATCAATCATGTACACGAAATTAAAATAAAGTTGTTTTTCTAATATTTGGTAACTGATATTTGCAAATTAAACTGAAAAACACAAGTGTCCAAACTAAAATGAGCCACTGTATATATATATATATATATATATAAGGTCTACCAGAAAATTCTGTCCATTTGTGAAGTAAAAGAAAATAATACATTTCTCATGCCTTTAATAAATTTTATTATGCAATGTAATTTCCATCCTTACTTATGACCTTTGACCATCGTGATAGTAATTTGGAAATACTATTTTTAAAAAATGTGTTTTCCTTAGAGGTGATGCATTCAAATAGTGTTTGGCTGACAACTACTTCAGTTTTCAGTTATTTTCTATTAAAAATATTTTTTGAGAAACTAAACAAGTGATAATTGGAGGGTGTTAGGTCTGAGGAGTATGGTGGATGCAGCATTATTTTCTAGCTTAGCTGTGTGATTTAATGATGAGTCGTCAGAGCAGCATGTGGTCTGGCATTATCATGATGTAGTATGATATGCTTTCTACTGAGCATTGCCTTCCTCTTTTCTTTCACTGCTTTGTTTAAATCATCCATTTGCTGACAGTATCTCTCCAAATTCAGCTCTTCGTTAGGTTTCAAAAGCTAGTAATATATTGATCCTTCGATGTCCTATCATATACAGAGCATTCTTTCATTCAGGCTGAAGCTCAGTTTAGATGTGGTGCGGGCAGATTTTCTGGGCTCACAGTATACTCTTTTCGTAACAGTGTTTTTGTAGGTTTATCACCAGTTATCATCCAATCCAAGAAAAAATCATTTTTGTTTTGAGAAAGTAGGGATATGAATATGATGGCAAATTTTTTCACTTAACTCATGAGGCACCCATCTGGAATATTTTAGACCAATCCTAGTTTCTGTATATTATCTGAAATTGTTTGTTGAGCTAAGTTAAGTTTTTTATATAGCTCCATTGTTGAAAAAAAAAGAATTTTTCTTTATCGTGGTCATGACATATTGTTGTATCGATCACACATGGCCACTCAGACCGTGCCTTAAGGTCGAAATTACCTGCTTCAAAGTTTTCGAATTATCTCTTGCACATTCCATCCAAAATTGCATCTCCACCAAAAGTTTTTTTTTATTATTATTATTTTGATTTTAACATGCTTCTGTAGTATGTCTTCATTGGAATTTGTACAAAATGCAGTTTGTAAATTAACTTTATCAGTAGCCATGTTTACAGGCTCACGTCTTGCATAATAATGACATCAGGAACTTTTTTTTTCATACAGTCTGGAAGAGCACATGTGTATAAATACAGCGATAAATAGAGACAATCATACATGTCTCAGATCAACATCTGCATTTGTGTTGGAAATTAAAATAGCAATATTGAACAAAAATTTCCAGTAGACCTTATATACTAATAAACGATACTTCTTCTTCAGTTGCACTACATGCTATGATAATGGATTAATTCTGGTAAATTCATTTTCATGTAAATATGCTATATAAATATGTGCAAATACATGAAATCTAAATTATATGTGAGTTTGTTTCAACTCATTTTTTTCCAATAGTAAAAAAAAAAAAGTTCTATTTGTTTAATTTCAAATTTGCGTTATTAGGTTGCTTGCTTTTCTTCTCAAAAAAAAAAATTTAAAAGAAAACTATTTTAATTAGTTTCTATTTTAACCAGTTTCAATTGTACCTGTAGTATTAGAAAACATTTTTAGTAAGCCCTATTTTGTGGTAATCTCCCATTTTTATATCCAGAGATAATCGGATGGCAAAACAAGTTCAATCGCTGGCTGTCACATGAGCTGACTCTAGCAGATAAGGACAGACATATTTGGACCTGCACTAATCTGCTCAAATATCAATACAAGGACAAAATTCTAGACCGGATTGTCACTTGTGACGAAAAGTGGATTTATTTCAACAACACAAACCGAAAAGGGGGGTTGGTCTGCACCCAATGAGTCCGTTGGCAGCATCACAAAGTGCAATTTGACTTACAAAAAGGTCATGCATTGTATCTGGTAATGATTGCTGTGGTATTATCCACAAAGAGTATCAGAAAAACGTAAAATCCTCAACAGTAAGTTGTACAGCGAGATGCTAGTTGTGTTGATGCTGCTATCAAGGATAAACTTCAAACTGAGTTCTGGCTCAAAAAAGGTAATATTCCATCAAGATAATGCAAGACCACATGTGGCAGCATTCACTGGCTGCACTCTGTACAGAGTCGAATAGGATCTTTTCCCACACCCACCATATAGCCTCAGACTTCTACCTCATTTCACATTTGCAGCTACATTGTGCTGGTGCTATCTTCCATTCTGCACAGGATGTCCAAAAAAGGTTGATCTTTTTTCGAACTCCCGGCCACCAAGCTTCTAGGCTTTGAAAACTACCAAAACATTGGCAGAAAATCATAGATTTGGATGGTGATTATTACTTGCACTAAAGGTACTGCTTTCATGTTTTCCCTCCTAACTTTATTAAGAATGTTTTTTGGCAGAAAATGTTCATTACAACCATATATAATTTATTCCACTTACAGAAAGGAAGTTCGTGCTGAGAGCACTGTAGCATTATGACTCTGAGGGAAGAGAGAATTTGTGACATAAAAACATACATATGATGTGTGCCTTTTGCTAATTGGCTGATGCGGCACATCTCTTGCTTGCATGAATGAAATGCTACAGAGTATGCCCCCAGTGAAGTCACTATTATAACTGATAATAAATATTTACAATATATACAGAAATTGGTGGCAGAATGCAAATTTAGTGAAGTACAGAAAATTAAGTACATTGTAATAAAGCTATATACATGGTCTTAGATGCAGTAGGAACATTATGTAATACAAAGTTTTAAATGTAGTAAAAGTTTGTACTCAAGGAATGTAATCTGTGGCTAAATGCTTGGGAAATTGGATCTTAACCTTTCTTAGCTTTAGGTGTATTATTAAGGCATTGTGGAGAGGGAGCTGAAAACGGAAGAGGTAAAGCTGGGAAATGGCTAATGCCATCTGGCAGGTGGTAAGCAGGTTTTTTGCAATCAATTGAAACCATACTATGTTTTCCATTAATTCAAAAATGTTGTCCAAATAAGCTATTAAAACACAACTTCAAATCTTTAGAACAACCATTTTCATTTATTTTTAACAATAATAGTGGTAAAGAAAAAAACTGGTAACCATTGTAACACTGTGCAGAGTCTTGCAGACGATGTGCTAGCACATCACCGCACAAATATCAAATTTTAAACACACCCACCTGTGCTATGTTAAGAGTACATTAAATATTAACAAGAGATCAAATACGATACAAATTAATAACTGTAACACAAATATAAATATCATAATACAAATAGTACTATATGAGCATACACTGTAATGACATTTTTATGCATAAGACAATATTAAAAAAGAAATATCAGGTTATTTCAAGTGGATAAATTAATTGGATTAGTCTTTTAAATTGTCCCTTGTCTGTCCGAATAACACACCAACGTACGTGTCCGTCACGGCTAGTAAAATCCTCTTCGACAATATTAAGTAGCCAGAGAAATTTTAATTTGGTGGCCCCTTCAAGCAAAGCTACATCACCTCTTTTAAGATCGTTTCCTCACGAGGGATTTACAAATTTACGTGCACATCTCAATTGCATCAAATGATTATTTTTCCATTCATCCAGAGTTGACGTAAAAGTTTAGTCTGATATAATTTTCGACAAGTTTCCTTTGTAGAAGGTTGACTGCCAAAAATTTCAACAAAATGTATAGGATAGCTAGCATTCTCTTGACTAGGAAACAAAAAATAGGCTGGAGTAAGAGGTTTGGGTTCATGTAATTCATTGCTCACATAAGTTAGGGGTCTATGACCAGTTCGATTTCCACTAGAATGGTCATAATTTCCTTGAAGCTAAGACAAGCTTTTCCAAGGACTTTCTGTAAAGAGTCAAGTCCGAATCAACCAAAATTTGGGAGAAACCTTTCAAAATGTTGTCTATGGTCTTAAAACTGAGTATTATCAGAAATGATGACCTTTCAATTTCCCTTTCTTGCCAAAAATGTCTTAAGAACAAAATAAAACTTTTCGTCGACATATCAGTAATTAATTCAATATAAAGTGCTCTAGTAACTCCACACGTGAATAAGGCTATGTATGATCTTTGTTGAATGGGCTTTCTGAAACGAAGAAAGATTGGACCTGTAAAATCAACTGCAGATACAATAAATAGAGAATTTTCCAATACTCGATCCTTAGGCAATTGAGCTGTTATTTGTTTAGCAGGTTTTAGAGTATCTGCTACAAATGAGACAGTTTTTAAAAACCTTCTTTACAACTTGTCTACCCTTTGGAAACCAAAACTTATTTCTAATTTTAGCAAGAGTCTCAGATACTGCACCATGGTAAATTTTGTTATGTTCTCTTAAAATTAATAACTTACTGAATTTCGACTGTTTGGGTAATATAACTTGATGGATTTCATCAATGGCAAATTCGCTTTGTTCAAGCCTGCTTCTTATGCGCAAATTACTGTTTTTATCTAAAAGGGAGGCTAGCTTATAAAGAGATGATTCCTTAGGAATTTTTGTACCACATTTAAGGCATTCTAATTCAGAAGAGTACTCAAGTCTTTGTTCATACTTTATCCAGTTCTGTTCTGCCTTCAAGAGTTCAACTGCAGTGTAAGGTCCCATTTTTACGTGTTCTAAGTTTACCAAAGAATCTTTTAATTAATACCATCATTTTCAGTACCTTAGTTAGGTTAGTTACTATAGTTATTCAAATCTAAAATAAACTGAGAATTCTCCACTGTACATTTATTTTGTGTTATTGTTTCAAATTCCTTTCTCAGTTTTAATCTTTTCAGGCCAAAACTCATAAGGTTGACTCAACCAAGGTGGTCCATGCCACCACAAAGGATCTTCAGCTAAGTTCGAGGCTGTAATATCCCCCTATAGAAAGGATATCCAACCTTTCAGAAACTCCTCTCTTTACAAATGTGCACTCGAAGCCATTATCAAATAAACAAGGAATAAAATCTCATGATTCTTTTCCAATAACTTCTACCTTTACACATTACAACAAAATTCCTCTTCTGTCATGTAGCATATAATTTGATGAAGCAGCAACTGTTTCATTAGATTTTGTTTCCGAATCGTGTTCAATCCTTTGTTGTTTAGAATTTTCTAATTTAAAGCATATTGCTCAGTCGTGTTTACCATTGCAAAAGAAGCAGTTTGCCTCTTTGTAGGCCTTTACACAGCTGTTTATATTACAACATAATAAACATCTTTTTTCCCATAAAAGCTTCTCTCTCTCTCTATCTTTTTTTTTTTTTTTTGAGAGTTCAAATTTTTACACAAATGGCTTGTGCTGCTGACTGCAAAATATACAAGTGTTTGAAGTAGCACTGGCCAGTAATTCATTAGCAGAGTAAAGAAATTTATTGCGATTAGGAGCTCCAAAATTTCTGTGGTTAGATTGTTTATACTTGTTACTTGTTGCATATGAAGAAGGAGAGTGTATATGAAATGTTCTCTCCCTTGCAGTAATGGAACGATGTAAAAACATCCATCAGCTGCTTTAAATTATGATTGGCATTTGAGATTTGATTTTTGCTAAATTCCGAAACAAGGTTGCTAGGAAAAAGTTTCAAAATTACAGCGCAAAGTATTACGCTATAATTTTCCAATTTTATACGTAAACTCTCAAGAATTTGGGTTTGCCACTTAAAATACAGATTTCTCAACTCTTGTAAATTAGAAATGTTCTTTAATGGTGTCATGTTCAATAGTTTAGACATATAAGCATTGATTAACATGTCTTTCTGGTCAAAGGTATCTTGGATTAATTTAAGAGCCGATTTATAGTTCTCTGATGTAATAGTGAAACCTTTAATACAAGAAAGAACTTTGCCAAGGCAACTAAACAAATAAGAAAATTGTTCAACATCTAAAAGGGAAGGATTTTTGTCAATAGAATTTTCAAATTAATTCTAGAAATTTAAATACTCAGATGGTTTCCCATAATACGTATAAACTTTCAGCTTAGGTAACTTCGCGTTTGTATTTGGTCTACTTTGGCTTGTTATGAGTTGCACACGTGCGAATTCTTGTACAAATGAGGATTGCAACGATTTTATATCATTTTTTAGTTTTGCCGAGTTAAATATTATTCATTATATTCATCAATTCTTTCTATTTCCGATTGCATTTCTCCATCATCTAAAAGATCTTTGATTTTATTGTCAATAGATTCAGGGTTCGTACGGTCCTTAAGAGTCCTTAAAAGTCCTTAGGTTTTTTTGGAATCGATTTTTGGTCCTTAAAAGTCCTTAATTTCGGCCAAAATCGGCAGTAGGTCCTTAATTTTAATCATCTGAAATTTCTATCTGTTTTTACGACTGCCAGTTTGAGTGTGAATCAGCATTTTAGAGGAATATTTTTGGGCGATTCACTAACATATATGATTATCTTTTGAATGGGTGAATGGGTTCATGTGTTATAACTTGTTCTTATTTCTAATATAAATAGTGGGATATTCGAGTTCCGAAGCAACAAGTGAAACATAAGCATTTCGAAATTCATTTTTTTTTTTCTAATGAAGATCTCTTAAACAACTTTTCGCTTTTGGTGATGGGAATTTTTTTATTTAACAGTTCTAAATTTGGCGACATATCAACATTTTGGCGATTTTAAGATCAGTTTTTATAGAAAATTTTTAATTCCGAGATCTGAAAATTTTGCGACAATTTTTTTAGTACATTGTAACAGTAATAAATTCCATTAAAATAATGGTAATATATTGAAATTATATTT